>NC_069418.1:58222647-58234397 GCF_026875155.1 Cherax quadricarinatus | reverse complement strand
ATTGTAATTTAGCATTTCAGATCTTTTTTGAAATTCGAATTGGTCTAAATATTAAGTGTGGACATAGAGAGGAACACTCAGTAGAATATTATATTTAAGAATGTGAACACATATTACACATAAAAATTAATGAATCAATGCTTATATAATCGTTAGATTTGTACATAATTTGTAATTGTTTTTGCTATTATTATTATTATTACTGGAGTTACTGTTGCTGTTATTTTTTATTACTATTGTTATTGCTAGTGTAGTGATTGTTATTGTTAATGTCATTGTTGTTTGTGATGTTGTGTTATGTCTATTATTATCATTATTAGCAGTAATACTCATCACATTACTAACAGTAATAGCAGTCGTAGCAGAAACTGTAATAGTCGTAGTAATAATAACAGTAATAGTGATGGTAGTAGTAGTAGTAGTAGTATTAGTAGGGCTGGCCGGACAGGCTTGATCAATAAAAGTCACATAACATGCGGGAAAGACTATCTTGGTTGGTATTAGGTATGAGGACTGGGACCTGAGGCGCTGCTGCTGCTGCATCACCTAAAACTCCTGCTGGTTGTGTCTCGGATTACAAGAACGTAACGCCTCTGAGAATTCAAAATGGCTCAACGGTATCACTGGAAAATGACACTCGGACGCTGGAACCAAGTCGCAGCCTTGGTCGTCGTTGGACGAGTCTGGATCTTGTTGTGAGGAAGGAGGAGTAGATGTTGTAATGGATGGACCTCCACGATGATCAGTAAGCACGGTTGGTGCATCTTAAGAAACTGAAGCAATTCATCTTCGAACAAACTGTGTATTAAATTTTTTCAGGGAAACTTCTTATAAAGATAAATCTGATGAGCAGTTATATGATTTTTAGGGAATTTACAACTAACTTAAGGAGTCATGAGAAATAAATTTAGGTCGGTCTTTGCTTAATAATGTAGTGTATCTCTAGGAAAAGCAAATGAATGATATGATGCTTATTTCATATTTGGGATGTAATGTATTTTGGATTTTATTAATATTTGGTTCTACAACTGCTTTATTTCTCCATTAATTTGCATAGTATGCATGCCAGAGAAACTGGTCTCTGGTTCAAAGCTTTCTGTTCATCTCCTTTCTAAGCTGGTGCGCTGAGACTTCATTTGCTGCCTTCCAGATAACTGGCTACTAATCCTTGTTTTAATATTAACTTGTTGTATATCTTAGCTAGTTGTTCGGTTAGTGCATCTGCAGCCTCTCACTCCATGATCACACCGTCTAAGGTCCCGTTGTTCTTGATATATCCAACTTCATTAACGTTTGCTCTACCTCTTTCCTTGTTGTGTATATATGACGGCCAGTACTTGTCAGCGAACCCCTTTCCCTTATTCTATCAGGTATTGCCCATGTTGCCTCTAAGAGGACCTCTTTAACTTGTTTGTTTATCTCAACGTCTTACAGAATTCCTTGTAATTTTTCGTGACCTTTCCTCCATCGGTCTTCATACGAATTGCTGTGACGTAGTTTTGGTTCAGACTTGGTCTTTGCTGTCATGCCGCACACAAATATTCGCTATATGTACCTCTGTCTTCTCCATTGCTTTTTCGTTTCTGGCTAATCAGTTCAGTTCTTTGTTCATTTTTGTCTTGATGTGTTTTAGATTTCTTTGCCTTTCTTGCATCTCTAGTTTAATCAAGAGCTCTCTCTCTCTTTCCTGTATCCACTTTTCTTCCGAGTATAAAGTTTTTTTCTGCCTCCCAGCACTTCCCAACACGGTGCTCCATCATCTTACATACCGTCTTTTTTCCGGCTTCATTTCCTACTGTATTGTTTTGTTGAAGACTTCCATCCTTCAAAGTCCTCTGTTCTAAGGTCTGGCTTCTCATTCCCTCTACTTGTCATTCTTCTCCAAAAGTATAGCTCCACAAGTTACTCAAACTTTAGTACTGTTTGGTTGCTAGTGCCCAGGGAGCAATACATTCAGTCCTCTCTCTTCTCTCGTCCTTAACATGCTGGGATATAAAGGTTTCCCTTAATCACCTTTTTCAGCTTAGCCTTCCACGTTACTGTTCCATCATGTTGATTCTACTTCTCCAAAACTATTTCTTTGTGGTTAAAGTCTCCAATGCTTCTGTTATGGAGTAACCATCTCAGTTTGCTACTGTTAGATGGCGACTTGTATATCACTGCAAATATTATTTTGAGTTCTTCAGTCTTAATGAAGGCTAGTATGTGTTCGCTTGCTTCATCTATGTCTCTCCCTTTCAAATCCTCAAAACTTCACTGAATTCTCATTGTAAGTGACACTCATCCGCAACTCCTAACTTGAAATTCTGATAGGAACAGGACATTAAATGTCGTTTCACTTAGCACTGTGTCTATGACAGCTACGATGTCTAGCTGACATTTCCTATTCATTCTTTCAACTCATTACACTTGTTTGACAGTCCATCTACATTTGTGAACATAATGAGCTTCCTTTCCCTTACCGTGTGTGTGTGTGTGTGTGTGTGTGTGTGTGTGTGTGTGTGTGTGTGTGTGTGTGTGTGTGTGTGTGTGTGTGTGTGTGTGTGTGTGTTGTTTTGTGTGTGTTTACTCGGTTGTATTCACCTAGTTGAGGTTGCAGGGGTCGAGTCCGAGCTCCTGGCCCCGCCTCTTCACTGATCGCTACTAGGTCACTCTCCCTGAACCGTGAGCTTTATCATACCTCTGCTTAAAGCTATGTATGCATCCTGCCTCCACTACATCGCTTCCCAAACTATTCCACTTTCTGACTACTATGTGGCTGAAGGAATACTTCCTAACATCCCTGAGTGTACTCACCTAATTGTACTCATCTAATAGTGGTTGCAGAGTGGAGTCGAGTCATAGCTCCTGGTCCCGCCTCTTCACTGGTCTACTAGGTCACACTTTCCCTGCTCCATGTGCTGTATCATACCTCTTCCTAAAGCTATGTATGCATCCTGCCTCCACTACATCGCTTTCCAGACTATTCCACTTCCTGATAACTCTGTGACTCAAGAAATACTTCCTAACATCCCTGTGATTCCTGTGAGTCTTCGAATTCCAACTGTGACCCCTTGTTGCTGTGTCCCATCTCCGGAACCTCCTGTCTCTGTCCACCTTATCGATTCCTCTAAGTATTTTATATGTCTTTATCATATCCCCCTTATCTCTCCTGTCCTCCAGTGTCGTCAGGTCGATTTCCTTAAACTTCTCCTCGTAGGACATGCCCCTAGCTCCGGGATTAGTCTTGTTGCAAACCTTAGCACTTTTTCTTGGTTCCTTACGTCCTTGGTTAGGTGTGGGTTCCAAACTGGCGCTGCATACTCCAATGTAGGCCTAATATACAGTGAACAGGGTCCTGAACGATTCCTTATTGGGATGTTGGAATGCTGTTCTTAGGTTCCCCAGGTGCCTGTATGCTGCAGCTGTTCTCTTCCTGACAGGTATTCCCTGATACATTGCAGTGCCTTCCCTGTTATCCCTGCCTGGTCTTCCAGGTTTTGCACTAATCCCTAGTGTGGAACTGTGTCAGACGCCTTCTTTCAGTCCAAGAAAATATAATCTACCCACCCCCTCTTACTCCTGTCTTACTGCTGTCACCCTGTCATAGAACTCCAGTAGGTTTGTGACACAGGATTTCCTGTCTCTGAAACCGTGCTGGCTGTAGGTGATAAGCTCATTCCTTTTTGGGTGCTTCAACACTCTTCTCCTGATAACCTTCTCCATGACTTTGCATGCTATTCATGTCAGTGACACTGGTCTGTAATTTAATGCTTAATGTCTGTCTCCTTTTTTTTAAAATTGGGCCTACATTTGCTGTCTTTCATACCTCGGGTAGTCGCCCTGTTTCGATAGATGTGTTGAAGATTGTTGTTAGTGGTACACATAGCTCCTCTGCTCCCTCTCTCAGGACCCATGGAGAGATGTTATCCTGTCTCATCGCCTTTGAGGTATCTAGCTCGCTTAGCAGCCTCTTCACTTCTTCCTCGGTTGTATGTATTGTGTCCAACACTTGATGGTGTATTCCATCTCTCCGTGTTTCTGGAGTCCCTTCTGTCCCCTCTGTGAACTCTTCTTTGAATCTGATGTTGAGCTCCTTACATACTTTGCGGTCGTTTCTTGTGATCTCTCCTACTAATTCCTTCCTCAGCCTGATTACCTGGTCTTTGACTGTTGTTTTCCTCCTTATGTGGCTGTACAACAGATTCGACTCAGATTTAGCTTTTGCTGTTAGGGTCATTTTCGCATTGTCGTTGCATCTCCCTTCTTACCAGTGCATATTCATTTCTGGCTCTATGACTGCTTTCCATTTACTCCTGTGTCCTTTGCCTTCTATATTTATTCCATTCTCTAGCACACCTGGTTTCGGCCTCTCTACACCTTTGGGTGAACCAAGGGCTCATCCTGCCTTTCTCGCTATTTCTGTTACCCTTGGGTACAAACATCTACTCGGCTTCCTTGCATATTGTTCTCATATATTTCATCATCTCGTTTACTGACTTCCCTGCCAGTTCTCTGCCCCACTGAACCCTGTGCAGGAAATTCTTCATGCCTGTGTAGTTCCCTCTCTTGTAGTTTGTCTTTATTTGCCCAGCTCTTCCTGCCTCCCTCTCCACATGTAACTCTACTATGTATTCGAAGCTCAGAACCACGTGATCACTGGCCCCGAGGGGTCTTTCATATGTGATGTCCTCAATATCTGCATTACTCAGGGTGAATACTAGGTCTAGTCTTGCTGGTTCATCCTCCCCTCTCCTCTCCTCTGTCTGTCCTATCTGTCTGTCTGTCTGTCTGTCTGTCTGCCTCTCTCTTTTTTTTTTTTTTTTTTACACAGGGTTTGACAAGGTTAAGGATCCCTAGCTTTATTGACAAGCTGTTTACAGGTTAAGGATTCCTAACTTTATTGGGCAAGCTAAGAGCTGTTACCTACATCAGCTCATTTGAAAGCATTTTTATTGTTATGAGACATACAAGAGGGAACAGGATGAAGTTGGAGCCATCTGTGGGCCAGCATTTTCATTTGATCAACTGAATTTATCTCGTTGACTTTCATTATGCTGTACGAATGTGTTCATACTCGAGTCATCCTGGGTATATATGATCTCAGATGGAGTGATGTTCTGGAGAAGGGTACAGCCAGAGTGAAGTTGCTGCTTTCTGCCCGTCTTGTGCATAAAAGCTTGTTTCACGCTGTCCTCGAAGTGGATCCAAGTGTTTTACTTTGACAATATTGGCCTTGTACATAAACAGTAAGGCCACCCACATCCCTCCTATGTTGAAGGCTCTGATGAAATGACAGATCTATCCAGGATGGGTCCAGGCGAGAGATGAGACTTCTTGCTCTGTTCTCTACTCTGTCAAGCAGTCGCAGATGAAGGGGGGGCAGGCAAACCAAGAAAGTGGAGCATACTCAAGGTGTGAGCGTATTTGTGCCTCGTACAGAATCTTGCAACCCTACTGTCAAGCAGATGCGAGATACGGCGAAGTGCTGTAAGCTTCCTGGCTGCCTTGTTTGCAAATTTACAACATGGTTCTTCATGGTTAGTTTGGAGTCAAATTTCACCCCAAGGATATAAAACTTCTCCAGGTGCCAACACCCTCCCATTTCATCTTAGTACTGCACCAGCATTTCCAAACATGGTGCCCAGAGACGATTCACATTTGCGTTTCTCAGGTGCAATGTTACCTCCATCTATTTCCCCCAAACTGTATAGCCTCAGCTGGTGAAATTTGGTGTAGCTTAGAGCAGCTGGCATTCTTCTCTTGGATAAGTGAATGTCAGTGTACAGTCGTCTGGGATATGCATCTGATTCTGGGATGAGATGAAGAAGGTCGTTGAAGTAGATATTCCATAAACAAAAGGACCCAGCACGCTTCCTTGTGGCACCTTGCCCCAAAAAGGATGTCTTGCTGATTCCGTTCCCTTGAAAACTACACTTAGAGATCTACCATGAAGGTAATCACTGAGGAGACATAGCGTAGAGCCTGCAATTCCCCGTGCTTGAAGTTTTTCTAAGAGGCCCTGGTGCCACACCCGTCGAAAGCGCCAGCAATGTCCCAATCTTTCCACACAGCTGACTTTGGATTCATTCCAGTGACTGGTGCCACTTAGTGGAGAGGTTTAACAACAGATCAGCAGCAGAGTAACCTTTCCTGAAGCCATATTGACGATCACAAAGTAGTGAGTGGTAGTCAAAAACCTGTCATTTGTCTTGAGATTTTTGTCTCAAGGATCTTACCCGTGATTGACAGGAGTGACACTGGTCTGTAGTTGCTTTATTTCTGCTCTGCTTTCTTTTTGTGAACAGGACTACATTTGCCTCTTTCCATAGAGAGGGCCATTTACACTGTACTAGGCAGTGCTGAAAGATGCGGGGTTAGAGGTGCTGCTAGCTGGTCTGCACATCTTCTCAACAATCTTGGGCTCAAATTGTCTGGGCCCACAGCCTTTTCTTGGTCAAGCGATTTAAGAAGGAAATGCACCTCCTCATGCCTTATTGTCACCACTGACAGTTTTGACACAGTTCTTGCAGTAGCCAAGGAGGGTCCCTTGCTGGATCAGGAACTTGCATTTTGGTAGCAAAGTGTTCAGCAAAGAGGTCCGCCTTCTCTTGACTGCTAGTAGAGGTGGTCCCATCCTGTCGATTTAGAGGTGGAATGAGTTCATCAGGCAGATAACCTTGTCTGTCCTTGACCAGGGACCACCAGGTTTTGGAGCCTACCCTACCTGATGCTAGCTTTCTTTTAGTGTCCACCTCCCATTTAGCAATGGCCCACTTTTGAACGTCACCCATATGCCTACAGGCTTGCATGTGTAAGTTCCTGTTATAGGTGGTAGGATGTCTCTTATACCTTCGCCATGCTTTGTACTTAGCAGTAGCAGCCTCTCTACAACGAAAGCCAAACCAAGGCTGATCTGTAGTTTTCGTCACATATTGCCGGTGAGGAATGTGTTCTTGTTGTAGATTAAGGATGTGTCCAGTGAAGGCTTTCACTTGGTTGTCAATATCCCCTTGGAGAAGAGCATTCCAATCGGTGGTGGCGAGCTCAGAGCAAAGGGCTGGCCAATTACCTTTTTCCAATAGCCAGGTTGTGCGTGTGGACTCCTCACCTCGTTCTGTTGAGATCTTAAGTGTCGTAAAAACAGCCTTGTGGTCAGACGATCCAACGTAGCCGAGGGGTTGACAAGTGACTATGCCTTCTGCCAGATCACTCACTACTGGGTCAAGGGAGGAGCCAGAGACATGAGTAGGGAAATCAACAAAGTTTCTCATGTCACACACTGCAAGAAGGTCATCAAAGTCCCTCTGTGTAAGGTGCTGGTTGAGGTCACCAACAATTATAATATGTTGACAGTTGTGTTGTAGCTTCAGAAGGGAGTCAATATTTTCCATTAGAAAGTTGATAGGGTTTGCATGTTGCTACTGAGGTCTGTACATTGCACATACTAGTACAGAGGTACTAGTGTTTATACAGAGCTTGAAGAACATCATTTCAAGATGTGTAGGGGTGGCAACATCAATGTGCTGGGGATGAACACTTTTAGAGAAGCAAACAGCAACACCTCCTCCTTGTCCTTGCCTGTCTCTTCTCATCCATGAGGTGTAGCCAGCAATTCTTGCAAAATTTTCTGGAGTCCTGTCATCCAAAAATGTTTCAACAACAGCTATCATGTCGGGACGTCGAGTGTTCACAAAACTATGTGTGAGCTCTCCAACATTAGTAATGAAACCTCTAATGTTGGCCGACAGAATGCTGATAGACTGGCTCCTCATGATGAAGTGGTCAGCTTGAGGTGGTGGGTGTGTAGGGAATGTAAGGTGCCTGCCCTTGAGAGAGGTAGGGTACTGAGGCAGCTGCAGGGATGTAGGTCTGTGGTCTTGTATAAGGCACAATACCACCTGCAGGACTGGGATAGGAGTAGCTAAGTGGGTGACGTGTGAGAGTGTTCACCAATTCAGAGATCCTGCTGGTTTGTTCTGAGAACAGGTTTCTAAACAGGTGGCCCTGTCTGTCAAGTTCCTTTCTCTTCCGACACTGGTCCTCCTGATGTCCTTTCTTGTAGCAGTAATTACACCTGGTATCTCGCAGGCAGTTGTTGGCAGTGTGCCCCTTCCGGTGACAGCGAGAGCACAGCCTGGGAGGGTGGACTAGGATTTGTTGCACCTCCTGTGTTTTGCAGATTTGTCCTCAGATTCTGCCGCTGGAACTGTGTTAGTGGAGGGTGAGACGGCTGTAGATGTCTTCCTCCTCCACGCCCTCTTCCACGTCCTCTGCCCCGTCCTCTACCAGTTCTGACAGATGTGTCCCTGCTGTTCGTACTTTGGCGAAGTAGGTGATCAGGTAATCATTAGTAGGTGATCATTAACTGCACCAATCTCTGGTGGAGAAATTCCTGGATCAGAACTTGCTGATGAAGCACTGCTACCAGATTCTGGAATAGTGTCGGCAGGTGTGCTGACAGGTGTAGGATCAGAGATGGTATGTGCACTGTCAAGTGGACTGGCAGTGGCTGAAGCAGAGATGTCAGGTGTAGGAGAATTAACAGATCCAAGGCTTCCCTCGTTGCTGGGAAGAGGATTTGTTCCCTCTGTGGGGGTCAGAGGAATTGTGTTAGAATTCCTAAAGGTAGTGTTTTGAACTCTGTCAGTCTGTGGGACCTTAGCGATGACAGAATTCCACCAGTTATTTACCCCTGAGCTAAGCTCAGTGTGGGACTTCCAGTCCTCTCTCTCTCTCTCTCTCTCTCTCTCTCTCTCTCTCTCTCTCTCTCTCTCTCTCTCTCTCTCTTTCTTTCTCCCTCCCTCTCTCTCTGGTAGTGTCCCTTATGTGTTGGTACTTGAGGTTTTCTAGTACCACCTCCATCATCTTAGCCCTGGACTTCCAGACTGAAGTGTTCCTATTATGTAGTCTCTTGATTTTCCTGTGTCTCCTCTCTCCACCTCATCAAAATCCCATTAGTTTGTGTCATTCTTCCACCCCCTCTGTTTCCTCTGTCTTTCCTCAGTATTTGATATCATATTGAAAAGATGGCATCTGATATTATTCCTGTGAGCTTCGTTTCGGTGAGAGCTGTGATGTCCGGTAATGCCTATTTGACTTTCGTGCCACTCCTCCCACTTATACGTTAATCAATCAGCGTTGGTGGACCATACCTTCAGTTTCCTCTCCAACACCGTGTTCTGGGGGGGGGGGCTGTTGAGGGTGGGGACCTGGTAATGTACTGTGGGATTCTACACCATATTGTGGGGTGGGGACTGTAAGTATGGACTGTGGTCTGTGTTGGGTTAGTGCGTTTGGTTCTGGGGTTCTGAACGTGGTTCTGTGAGTGCTTGCACTTGTTTCTCTGCCCGTCTCTGGTTGTCTTATACTGACTCTGTCCTTGTCTCTTCCCAGCCACTTTCGTGTCTGTGTCTTCTCCCTAAGCTGCTTTCGTTCTGTTCTTGTTCTGTGTATGTACTCACCTAGTTGAGGTTGCGGGGATCGAGTCCGAGCTCCTGGCCCAGCCTCTTCACTGATCGCTACTAGGTCACTCTCCCTGAACCGTGAGCTTTATCATACCTCTGCTTAAAGCTATGTATGGTTTTTGCCTCCCTGCGCCTTTGGGTAAACCATGGGCTCATCCTGGCTTTTTCATTATTTCTGTTACCCTTGGGTACAAACCTCTCCTCAGCCTCCTTGCATTTTGTTGCTACATATTCCATCATCTCATTAACTGGCTTCCCTGCCAGTTCTCTGTCCCACTGAACCCCGTTCAGGAAGTTCCTCATTCCTGTGTAGTCCCCTTTCTTGTAGTTTGGCTTCATTTGTCCTGGCCTTCCTGCTTCTCCCTCCACTTGTAGCTCTACTGTGTATTCGAAGCTTAAAACCACATGGTCACTGGCCCCAAGGGGTCTTTCATATGTGATGTCCTCGATATCTGCACTACTCAAGGTGAATACTAAGTCCAGCTTTGCTGGTTCATCCTCTCCTCTCTCTCTTGTAGTGTCCCTTACGTGTTGGTACATGAAGTTTTCCAGTACCACCTCCATCATCTTAGCCCTCCATGTATCTTGGCCCCGATATGCGGGTCCAAGTTCTCCCATTCGATCTCCTTGTCGTTAAAGTCACCCATGATCAGGAGCTTTGCCCTGAATGTATGAGCTCTTCTGTGTGTGTGTGTGTGTGTGTGTGTGTGTGTGTGTGTGTGTGTGTGTGTGTGTGTGTGTACTCACCTAATTGTACTCACCTAATTGTGGTTGCAAGGGTCGAGACTCAGCTCCTGGCCCCTCCTCTTCACTGATCTCTACTGGGTCCTCTCCCTCTCTGCTTCCTGAGCTTTGCCATATCTCTTCTTAAAACTATGTATGGTTCTTGCTTCCACTACTTCACTTGCTAGGCTAATCCACTTCCTGACGACTCTATGACTGAAGAAATACTTCCTAACGTCCCTGTGACTCGTCTGAGTCTTCAGCTTCCAGTTGTGACCTCTTGTTTCTGTGTCCCCTCTCTGGAACATCTTATCTCTGTCCACCTTGTCTATTCCCCGCAGTATCTTGTATGTCATTATCATGTCTCATCTGACCCTTCTGTCCTCCAGTGTCGTCAGTCCGATTTCCCTCAACCTTTCCACGTACGACATTCCCTTGAGTGTGTGTGTGTGTGTGTGTGTGTGTGTGTGTGTGTGTGTGTACTCACCTAGTTGAGGTTGCGGGGGTCGAGTCCGAGCTCCTGTGTGTGTGTGTGTGTGTGTGTGTGTGTGTGTGTGTGTGTGTGTATGTGGGTGTGTGTGTGTGTGTTTGTGTGTGTGTACTCACCTAGTTGTACTCACCTAGTTGAGGTTGCGGGGGTCGAGTCCGAGCTCATGGCCCCGCCTCTTCACTGATCGCTACCTGGTCACTCTCCCTGAGCCGTGAGCTTTATCATACCTCTGCTTAAAGCTATGTATGGATCCTGCCTCCACTACATCGCTTCCCAAACTATTCCACTTACTGACTACTCTGTGGCTGAAGAAATACTTCCTAACATCCCTGTGATTCATCTGCGTCTTCAACTTCCAACTGTGTCCCCTTGTTACTGTGTCCAATCTCTGGAACATCCTGTCTTTGTCCACCTTGTCAATTCCTCTCAGTATTTTGTATGTCGTTATCATGTCCCCCCTATCTCTCCTGTCCTCCAGTGTCGTCAGGTTGATTTCCCTTAACCTCTCCTCGTAGGACATACCTCTTAGCTCTGGGACTAGTCCTGTTGCAAACCTTTGCACTTTCTCTAGTTTCTTTACGTGCTTGGCTAGGTGTGGGTTCCAAACTGGTGCCGCATACTCCAATATGGGCCTAACGTACACGGTGTACAGGGTCCTGAACGATTCCATATTAAGATGTCGGAATGTTGTTCTGAGGTTTCCTAGGCGCCCATATGCTGCAGCAGTTACTTGGTTGATGTGCGCTTCAGGAGATGTGCCTGGTGTTATACTCACGCCAATATCTTTTTCCTTGAGCGAGGTTTGTAGTCTCTGGCCCCCTAGACTGTACTCCGTCTGCGGTCTTCTTTGCCCTTCCCCAATCTTCATGACTTTGCACTTGGTGGGATTGAACTCCAGGAGCCAATTGCTGGACCAGGTCTGCAGCCTGTCCAGATCCCTTTGTAGTTCTGCCTGGTCTTCGATCGAGTGAATTCTTCTCATCAACTTCACGTCATCTGCAAACAGGGACACCTCAGAGTCTATTCCTTCCGTCATGTCGTTCACAAATACCAGAAACAGCACTGGTCCTAGGACTGACCCTGTGGGACAC
>NC_069418.1:58200147-58217647 GCF_026875155.1 Cherax quadricarinatus | reverse complement strand
TATACCAATGTTTGGGCCACAGTATTGTACCAGTGTTTTGGTTTCCACAGTTTTTGGGACCCGGGGGGTTCCCCCAGTTTTTTAAACCTGTTGGGTTTCCACAGTATTGTCCCCAAAGTTTTGGGCCCCCCAATTTTTTGTCCGTGTTGGTACCACAGCATTGTACCAGTTTTTGGTAAACCCCCAGTATTTTTACCAGTGGGTTTTTCACCACAGAAATTTTACCCATGTTGGGTACCACGTAAAAGGAAACCCGGGTTGGTACCACAGTAATTTTTACCAATGTTTTGGTACCACAGTATTGTTAACCGTGTTGGGACCACAGTATTGTACCCGTGTTGGTACCACAGTATTGTACCAGTGTTGGTACCTTGTGTTATTCCAATGTTGGTACCATAGTTTAAAACCAAAGTTGGTTTTCCACAGTATTGTCCCAAAGTTGGAAAACCCCAGTAATTTTACCAATGGGGGGTACCAAAAGTATTGTACCAGTGTTTGGGACCAACAAATATTGTAACCCGTTGGTACCAAGTTTTTTACCAATGTTTGGTACCCCGTATTTTTAAAAAAATGTTGGTACCTATTTTATTTCCAAAGTTGGGACCAAAAGTATTTTACCAGTGTTGGGTAACCCCAAATTTTTTACCAAGTTCCTACCACAGATTGGGACCGTGTTGGGGACCACGTATTTACCATGTTTTGGGACCCCATTTTTGTACCCGGTTGGTACCACAGTATTGTACCAGTGTTTGGGACCACAGTATTTTTACCCCTGTTGGGGGCCACAATTTTGTACCAGTTTTTTGGACCACCGTTTTTACCAATGTTGGAACCACAGTATTTTTACAAGTTTGGTACCACAGTATTGTACCAGTGTTTTGGAAACCCCAAATATTGTTCCAGTGTTGGGACCACAGTTTTTTACCAAGGGTTTAAACCACGTAATTTTTCCGTTTGGAACCATTGTTAAATTTTACCAATGTTGGTACCAAATATTGAAACCCGTTTTTTGGTTACCACAGTATTGTACCAGTGTTTGTACCACAGTATTTTTACCAAAGTTTTGGGACCACAGTATTTTAAAGTGTTTCAACCCCCCAGTATTTACCATGTTGGTACCACGTATTGTACCACCCCCCGGGGTCCAATTTTTTATACCAATTTTGGTACCATTGTAAATTTTACAAAAGTTGGTACCCTAAATTTTTTAAACCCAATTTTTGGGACCACAGTATTTTTCCAAATGGGTTTGGTTTCCACAGTATTGTACCAATGTTGGTACCACAGTATTGGGAAACCCGGTTGGGACCCCAGTTTTTGTTCCAATGTTTGGGACCACAGTTTTGTACCGTGTTTGGGACCGAGTATTTTTTTCCGTGTTGGTACCACAGTATTTTACCGTGTTGGACCACCGTATTTTACCAGTTTTTGGTTTCCACAAATTTTACCAGTGTTGGGAACCCATGTTTTGTACCAGTGTGGTACCACAGTATTGTACCCGTGTTGGTACCTTAGTGTTATTCCAATGTTGGTACTTTTAGTATTAACCAATGTTTGGACCACAGTATTTTACCAAAAGTTGGTACCACAGTATTGTACCAATGTTGGTTCCACGTATTGTTCCCCTTTTTGTTTCCACAGTTTGTACCACTGTTGGTACCTTTGGTTTTACACCAATGTTTGGGACCACAGTTTTTTAAACCCAAATGTTGGTACCATATTAAATACCCAAAGTTTGGGAACCCCAGTTTGTACCAGTTTGGTACCACGTATTGAACAAAGTTCCTTTCCACGCATTGTACCAGTGTTGGACCCCAGTATTGTACCATGTTTGGGACCAACAGTATTTTTAAACCCGTGTTGGTCCACAGTATTGTACCAGTGTTTTGGGACCCACAGTAAATTTTACCAATGTTGGTACCACAATATTGAAAAGGTGTTTGGGACCAAAAGTTTGGGAACCCAAATTTTGGGACCCCAGTATTGTACCGTGTTGGTTCCACAGTATTGTACCGTGTTGGTACCCAAATATTGTTCCAGGGTTTTTACCAAAAGTATTTTTTTTTCCAATGTTGGTACCACAGTATTTTACCTTTTTGGAACCCTTTTTTTACCAATGTTTTACCCCAATATGGGACCCGTGTTGGTACCACAGTATTGTCCAGGGTTGGTCCCCAGTATTTACCATGTTGGTTTTCCCCAGTATTTTACCACGTTGGTACCCTAGTATTATACCAATGTGGTACCTAGATTATACGAATTTTTGGTACCCTATTAAATTTTAAAACAGTATTGTACCCGTGGGTTTGGGACCACAAATATTGTACCAGTGTTGGTACCACCCCTTTTTTGTACCAGTGTTGGGATACAGTATTTTTCCCCTTTTTGGTTTCCACATATTGGTCCCGTGTTGGTACCTTAGTGTTATTCCAATTTTTGGTACCATAGTATTATACCAATGTTTGGGACCAAGTATTGTACCAAATTTTTGGGACCACGTATTTTTACCCCAAAGTTTTGGGACCACAGTTTTGTTTTCAGTGTTTGGTACCACGTATTGAAACCCCTGTTGGGCCATAGTATTATTTTTTTTTCCCAAAGTTGGGACCACAGTATTTTACCAAAAGTTGGGACCCTTTTTTATACCAAATTTTGGGACCACAAATTTTGTCCAGTGTTGGTACCCCAATTTTGTACCCAAAGTTTTCCCACCCCGTATTGTACCAGTGTTGGTTTCCACAGTATTGGGACCAAATGTTGGTACCCCAAAATTTTGTACCAGTTTTGGTACCACAGTATTTTACCCGTGTTGGTACCAAAAGTAATGTACCCCGTTGGTCCCCAATATTTTACCAGTGTTGGTACCACAGATTGTACCAAAGTTGGGACCACAGTATTTTGTACCAGTGTTGGTACCACAGTTTGTAAACCCGTGTTGGGGCCAAATATTTTCCAGTGTTGGTTCACAGTATTGTACCAATGTTGGTACCACAGTTAAATTTTTCCCCGTGTTGGGGGGGCCCTAGGATTGACCAATGTTGGTACCCCCTTTTTGTACCGTGTTGGTTCCCCAGTAAAGTACCATGTTGGGACCCACAGTATTGACCAATTTTTTGTAACCCCAGTATTGTACCAGTGTTGGTACCCAGTATTGTACCAGTGTTTGGGACCACCTTTTTTGTACCAATGTTGGTCCACAGTATTGTACAAGGTTGGGGACCATTGTATTGAAACCCAAAGTTGGTACCCCAGTATTGTACCCGGTTGGTTCCACAGTATTGTACCATGTTGGTACCATAGTATTTTTTACCAAGGGTTTGGGACCACAAAATTGTAAACCCGTGTTGGTAACCCCGTATTGGGACAATTTTTCGGGAAAAACAGTATTGTTAAAAATGTTGGTTCCATAGTTTATACCCCTTTTTGGTTAAAAACCCCGTTTTGTCCAGTGTTGGTACCAAGTTTTGTACAAATGGGTTTGGGACAATTTTTATTATTCCCAAAGTTTTGGTTTCCCTAGTAAATTTTACCAATGTTGGTAACCACGTATTTTCCCGTGTTGGGACCCCCATTATTGTTCCCAAAGTTGGGGACCAAAAAGTATTGACCATTTTTGGTACCCCTAGAAATTTACCAAAGTTGGACCACAAATTGGGACCAGTGTTGGTACCATAGTATTAAAGCCAAAGTTGGTACCAAAGTATTAACCCAAAGTTGTTCCCCCAGTAAATTTTACCCGTGGGTTTTTTTCCACAGTATTGTACCAATGTTGGTACCACATTACTGTAAAATGTTGGTTTCCCCCCCGTATTGCCAGTGTTTTGGGACCCGTATTTTTACCAGTGTTTGGGACCCCAAAATATTGTACCAGTGTTGGTACCACGTATTGTACCAGTGTTGGTACCACAAATATTTTACCAAGGGTTTGGGGCCGCAAATAATTTTACCAGTTTTTGGTACCATAATTTTTGGGCCAGGTTGGTACCACGTATTTTACCAGTTTGGTACCATAGTAATTTCCCCCCAAAGTTGGTACCCATAATTTTACCCCGGATGGTACCACGTATTTTTTACCCAAAGTTGCACCCCGTATTTACCAGTGTTTTGGGACCATTTGTATTTTTCCAATGGGGTACCCGGGAATTTTACCATGTTGGACCACCCGTATTGTACCCGTGTTGGTTTCCCTAGTATTATACCAATGTTTGGGCCATAGCTTAACCAATGTTGGTTTTCCCCAGTTTTTGTACCAGTGTTGGTTCCACATTTTTGTAAACCCAAACTTGGGGACCACGTATTTAAAACCTGTTGGTAAACCGTATTTTCCCCAAAAATTGGTACCACAGTAATTTTTCCCGTGTTGGTACCAAGTATTATACCAAATTTGGGACCATAGTATTTACCAATGTTGGTACCCCGTATTGTACCCGTGTTGGGACCCCCGTTTTTGTTCTAAAAGTTGGTTTCCAACATTTACTGTCTAGTGATGGTTCCCCCAGTATTGTACCCGCGTTGGGATCCCGTAAAATTTTACCCGTGTTGGTACCACAGTATTTGGTTTCCCGTGTTGGTACCACATTTTTGGGGGAAACCCGGGGTTTTTTAAAACAGTATTGTACCAAGTTGGTTAAAAACAGTATTGTACCATGTTGGTACCACCCGTATTTTACCGTGTTGGTTCCATAAATACCAAAAATTTTGGTACAATAGATTTTACCAATTTGGTTCCTTTTATTTACCAATGTTGGGACCACAGAATTTTTACCCGTGTTTGGTACCACAGTTTTGTACCAATGTTGGTACCCCAGTATTGTACCAGTGTTGGGAAACCCCATTTTTATAAACCAAATTTGGGACCAAAAATATTGTTTCTAGTGTTGGGGACCATAGTATTAAAAACCAATGGTTTGGGACCCTGTTTTTACCAATGTTGGTACCACAGTTTGTACCAGTGTTGGAAACCCCAGTAATTTTAACCAATGTTGGTGCCAAAAATACGTACTAGTGTTGGTTCCACAGTATTGACAAGTGTTAGTAAACCCTAGTAAATTTTACCGTTTTGGTACCACAGTTTGTACCCGTGTTGGGACCACAGAATTTTTACTAGTGTTGGTACCAAGTAAATTTTACCAAACTTGGTACACAGATTGAAACCCGTGTTGGTAGCACAGTAAATTTTACCCAAATTTTTGGGACCACAGTATTTTTGGGCCGTGTTGGTCCCATAGTATTATACCAAAGTTTTTACCAAAAGTATTATACCCCAAAGTTGGTAAACTGTTTTGTACCAGTTTGGTACCTCATATTGTACTAATGTTGGGGACCACATTAAGTTCCAAATGATGGTTCCACAGTATTGTACAGCGTTGGTATCACATATTGTACCCCGTGTTGGTACCCCAGTATTGTACCAGTGTTTGGACCCCAGTTTTTGTACCGTGTTGTTACCACAGTATTGGGACCAAGGGGGGGGGGGAAGGGGGAAAAAAAAAAAATACCAAAGTTGGACCACAGTAAATTTACCCTGTTTGGGACCCCAGATTGTACCCGTTTTTTGGTTCCCAAAGGGACCAAATTTTGGGACCCCAAAATTTTAATTTTTACAAATTTTACCAATGTTGGTACCCAAAATAATTTACCAATGTTGGTAACCCCAAAATTTACCAATGTTGGTTTCCCAAGTAAATTTACCATTTTTGGTACCACAGTATTGTACCAGGTTGGACCACAATATTTACCAATGTTGGTCCCAAAAATTTTACTAGTGTTTGGGCCATTTGTATTTTACCCAATGTTGGGACCTAGTATTTACCATTTGGTACCACAGGGATTGTAAAACCCGTGTTTGGGACCCCAGTATTGTAAATGTTTTGGGGCCACATTACCTTTTTACCCAAAATTTTTGGGTTTCCCCCATTTTTTGTACAAATGTTGGGCCAAGTATTGTCCAGTGTTTGTACCACAGTAAATTTTAAACCCGTGTTTTGGGACCCCAGTATTGGGACTAGTGTTGGGGAAACCCCAGTTTGTTTCCAATGTTTGGGACCACGTATTGTACCAAAAATTGGTTCCACTTTACTGTACTAGTGGTTTTGGGTTTCCCCAGTTTTTACCAGTGTTGGTACCACGTAAATTTTACCATGTTGGTACCAAGTTTAAAATTGGTTTCAAGTTTTTTTGGTACCACAGTATTTTTTCCAGGGGTTTTGGGACCCCCGTATTTTACCAAATTGGGACCCCCTTTTTCCAGTGTTTTGGGCCACAGTTTTAAATTTACCAATGTTGGTACCCCCATATTGTACCAATGGGTTTTTTTCCATAGTTTAACCAATTTGGTTCCATAGTATTAAAACCCCAAGTTTTGGGACCCAGTATTGACCATGTTGGGTTTCCACAGTATTGTCCCCCTTTGGTTTTCCCCCATTTTTGTACCAGTGTTGGTTCCACGTATTTACCCTGTTGGTACCACTATTGCCCAAAAATTGGTACCAAAAGTAAATTTTAAACCAAAGTTGGACCAAAGTATTTTACCAATGTTGGTACCACATATTTTTACCAATTTTGGACCACGTATTTACCAATGTTGGTACCACATTTTTGTTCCAATTTTTGGTTCCACAGTATTGTACCAGTGTTTTGGGACCCCCAGTATTTACCAGTTTTGGTACCAAAATATTTTCCAAAGTTGGTACCCGGGAATTTACCATGTTGTACCCACAGTATTGTAAACCCTGTTGGTACCCAGTATTTCCGTTTTTGGTACCACAGTATTGTAAACCCTTTTTGGTTACCAATTTTAAAGGGGGAGGGGCCCGTTTTTTACCAATGTTTGGTTTTCCCCAATAAAGTATTTATGTTGGTAACCCCTGTATTGTACCTTTTTTGGTACCCGGGGTTTTTTCCAAAGTTGGGACCACAGTATTTTACCAGTGTTGGTTTCCACAGTATTGTCCATGTTGGTTCCACCCGTAATTGGGGCCAGTTTGGTTTTTACAGTATTTTACCCGTTTTGGTTTCCCCAGTAAATTTAAAAAATGTTGGGACCACAATTTTTAATTTGTTAACTTTGTGTTTTTTTACCACAAAATTTAATTGTCCCAAAACAAATGTTGGTTTCCCCAGTATTTTTCCCAAAAAAATTTGGGACCAAAAAATGTACAATTTTGGGACCCCCAAATATGTCCAGTTTTGGGCCAAAAGTTCTTTTACCAGTTTTGTTCCACAATATGTACCCTTTTGGAAACCCCAATATTTTAAAATGTTGGTACCACAATATTTTACCGTGTTAAAATAACCCCAAAATTTTTTAAAAATTTTTGGGACCACAATAATTTTACCAGTGTTTTTAACCAAACAAAAATTTTTAAACCCTTTTTAATTTTTACCCCAAAAATGTTGCTTTTTGGTACCAAATATTACAAAATTTTTGGACCACAATATTTTCCCCCGTTTTTACCACAGTTTGGGACCAGTGTTTGCAACACCCCCATTGGTTTCCCGTGTTGGGACCCCAATATTTTTCAAAAAATTGGGACCAAAAAAAAAATTTTACCCGGGTTTTTCACCCCAAAATTTATCAAAAGTTTGGAACCCCAATTTTTAAACCCGGTTTTTTCCCCAATTTTAATTTTCAAATTTTTTTAGGTTTCCACAAATATTTTGGTTTTTCAGGGGTTTTTTCCCAAACACTGTTTCTTTTGGGAAAAATTATTATTTCAAATGTTTTTAACCCCAAAATTGTTTTAAATTTTTAAAACCACAGATTGCCATGTTTTAAAATATTGGACAATGTTTGGGAACCCCAATTTGTAAAGGAAAATTTCCCCCCCATTGGTTTTCCCGTTTTAAAAAAATTTTTAAAGTTGGGTTTTAAAATATTTTAACCAGCGTTGTTTCCCTCAATTCTATTTAAAATCAAATTTTTGGGGGTTTTTATAAAGCACCTTTTTAAGGACTGATTTTTTAAAACCAGGGGGTGGCCGGGTTCCCCATTTAAAAACCCCAAATTTACTTTGTTTTAATTTTATCCAAAAGGGTTTTAAATATCAAAACCTTTTCCTTTCTTTTTTAAAAAATTTTTTTTTATTATTTGGATATACCCCATTTTAGAAAAAACAGTGGAAAATTGGGAAAAACTTTTTTAAAGGGAAATTTCCCCCTTTTTTTCAATCCCGTCTATACAAAGGGGAATGGTAAAGAATTGGAGTTTAAGGTAATCAGTCCCTCAGCCTTGAGTCGATGTAGTTAGTCCATCAATCTGATTACATCGACTCAAGGTTGAGGGACTGATTACCTCAAACTCCTCCTGTTCATCCTTTGTATGGACTGATGAAGCCACTGTGTGGCGAAACGTTCCCTCATTAAAGATACCCAAGTGTTGCACATGTGTCTAATTTATCAACTTGTCGGTTCTCTGAACCATTCATCTACACACCTGCCATATTCATTGACAATATTTGCCGTATTTATCGGCAATACCTACTATCCTACTAGACAATACAGTGACTTTGTAAAATCAAAGTTTTGGTAGATATGGTCGTACATTATTTCCTCTTTGTATACATCGCAGAGACGTATGATTCTTATGGATTGCGGTTGTCTTGATTTAAACTGGAAGCGATGTTTTGATGTTTTTGTAAGTTGGGTATTAAGTGACCTAGGCTGTTTTAGTGTCAAACTGAAGATATCAACTGGAAGGGAAGATCTGGAGACTGAAGACCTCCCTCCTGCTTCACTTCAGTTGTTGACTCTCGAGTAGATGACTCGACTGAGCGCTGGGAGATGCGATCCAGAGATTGAATGCTGTGATTGGCTACAACGGAAGGAGACGGGAATTCGTCTTGCATGATCTTCGCTGGTGGGGTTTCTCTGGCTGGTTCCTGAGCAGACAGAACATGACAATAATTTGCAATCATATACCAATGAAACAGAAATAGTGCAATAAATTGCCTAATGTTAAATTATTTAGAAGACTGGCGCTGTGATCATTAAAATAGAAAGACCACCATTACGTGGAAATTTTAAAATAATATTATTAATAACCATATAGAGAAAAAAATTTTAATTATATTTTAAGCCTTTAATAAGAGGTAAGCATTGTGTTCATGAATCTTTTTAAACAGTCGGCCAGTCTCGAGTGATCATTTGGCGGCCTGCGAGGAGAATCAGTTATTATGCTCGAGGATAACAAGATTGGAGGCGCCTCATTCACACCACAAGTGTTGACGAGAAACACTGACAGAAATATATGATACAATGATTCTGAATTTGCCAACCTGCAAAACACAGTCTTGTATTAATGATAACGAAACTAAGAGGCACATAGGAACAATATTGACAATGACAATTTAAAACATAGAATAATGTAACAAAAATGAAGAACGTACTTCCCAGATAACACTAGATAACCATATACCTACATAACCATACACATTGACAGCCCCAAACTAAAAAGAATAACTTACCAGGTAAAATGAATATCTTTGCCGGAAAAGTAATGAGTATCAAAACAAGCTTCCACGAGATAAAGGTAACTTACCTGTGGCTGTCATGAGATTGGATCCTTGGATGAGAAGGAATGCTGAGAGGCGGTGAAGGCTGGGTCATAAGTTTTCATGGAGAGGAAGGAGGGACCGTTCTCTTGCTCTGGTGGCTTCTTTCTCACCGGCTGGACGACGACTCACAAGAGACAGCAAATTTAATTTCCTTGCTCATTTCTGTCCAAACGGAAGCCTGGGGAGAATAATATCGTAAATGTTTAGAATTGTTGTATTGTTGCACGATCCAGAGGTTGGGCTATGGGTTCTTGTGTTTTTTCTTCTTATCTTCTCTTTGTACAAAAATGGTATACAATGCCGACAAGATGAAATTAAGACACATGTGCAACATCTGGGTATCTTTATTGTAGACGTTTCGCCATCCAGTGGCTTTATCAATACAAATTCCAGGACATAACTTGAAGATAGTAGAACTATGTACATAGTTCTACTATCTTCATGTCCTGGAATTTGTATTGATAAAGCCACTGGATGGCGAAACGTCTACAATAAAGATACCCAGATGTTGCACATGTGTCTTAATTTTATCTTCTCTTTCTCCTAAAGTACTGTAATGGCACTGTTGTTATACTCTGTCTCGTTACATGATATAGAGCAGCTGTAAAAATGTTGAGTCTTCACAGTGGGGCGCCTCCAGCCTACCAAGGAAACTAGATATCACTTAAATATTTTTCATGTGCTTACGAATGGCAACAGACACACAAATTCTCATTCATTATCATCAACTACATAACTCTAATGCAGAATTATAAGAGTCATATAGAGACTTATTATACAAAATAAAGTTAATATGAAATAATTGCTGTTGCTTATAGTGTGAGCTGTTTGAAAAGAACAGTTTAATGAAAGAAAACTTGTGTATATAAGAATTAAAGACAGTTTGATCTCTCACAAGACTTTTCTTTAACAGATACCAAGAACAAAAAAGGCTGATAATAGACTTAAGAAGGAACACAGAAAGTGGATCAGACACTGACCTACCAGGATCAGTGTCTGATCAACGTGGAGAGAGTCTCGGGGGCGTTGACCCCCGAAACTCTCCCCACTTATACTCTCCAGGTATTCAAAATTCGTCCATAAAATTAGGAAATTCCGCAGCCCAAATAAGAAAACATTAAGTTAATTGAACGTAAGTTAATCAAATATAGTCGAACACCTTAACATATTTCTGATGAAAAGAGACATTTAGTAATTATTTCACAGAAACTAATTTGGTTAAAAAAAACTGGCAAATGATAATTTACCCAACCTGATGAGCGTTCTAATATTTATGTATTATTTGTGAAAAAAAAAATTGATATTGTTTTTATTGCTATTTTTTGCTACACAGGAACTCTGTAGAGTAGAACTTTATTTTCCCTCTTTATGTTAATTGGGATTGCTATTCCTGCACAAAAACGCTAATGGAATTATCTCTTGGAAAAACCTTAGATTTTAATTTGTCTTTGTTGTAGTTAAACAAACACACTTGGTGTGAAAGAATGCTAGATAACAATAGAAGAGCATCATGCTACATACACCAGAGCTGAAACTAATAAGCTTCCATTGCTCAAGCGTATTCCACTTTACAGCTTAATCGGGTTTTTATGAGACGAGAACCAGAATATCGTAGCTCTGGTTTCTAGCTTTTCCCACTGGACACTTGTCCTATTCCATCACTGGTTAGGATTTATATTTGTCCATGAAAGTAGTCTGTACATCTTGGTGGTATATATTCAACTAATTTTATATTATTGTTTGTTGCTGAGAGAGTTGTTTAAAAAGGGATTCAGACACAAACAGTTGTGTTAAAATTGCGTAACAAACTTAGTTATCATGATGGAAAGATCAAATATCCTTATCAATACCGAATAAGGCAGAAGAACTTACATGTTCTTCAGCGGCAAGCTTTCTTGATTTCCAAACAAACTCGCAGACGGCTACAACGGAGGCCAGACCCATACCAGCGAGGAGCACTACAAAGACACCTCCCACGTTGTTGAGACCAAGTTCGTTGGCTTTTGAAGAGCTCTTAGACTCGTCGTCCTAAGAGAAGGATGTGAAAACCTCGTCAGGAAGATATGGCATAGAAGCTTTGGTTGCATGAACATAGGAAGACTCGGACTCTCTTTATTTTCAACCTAATATGGATATTTCTTAATGGAACTGATTAAAAGTGAACATGAAAAATTGTATTTCGGCATATAAGGAGCGCGCTTTTTACCCACAAAAATTCTCGGGAAGAAGGGTAGGCTTCGGGTTAACTGACAAGTGGTGGTTACAATGCTGCCGTCCAAGTAACCCAACTTCAACCCACTCCACAAAACTTCTTTCAAGGTTGAGAGTAATTAGTAATTATCATAACTTACTGCCATAATTCACATATAACCTACGTATTACCGGTACGTAATAAGCCCACCAGTTTCAGCAATGGTAAATATTTTTAAAGTAACCGTCCTTAAATAACAGGTAGCCATCGCTAGGTCCCTCATCATTCAACTACACTGTGAGCATAAGAACACAATAAAAGAGGAACACTGCAAGAGGCCTACTGACACATACTGTACAGGTCCTTCTCTAACCCAAACCCACTAAAAAAAAATATTTGCCCAACCCATTTGCAAGGCTACCCAAGGAATAAGCTTAGATGGCCCTGTTAACTCATGTTGTGAAAGTCCCACTCAAATTTAGGGTCCACTTTATATACTCATGCGTCTTATATGACGGGAAAGAAAATGCGATATTTAAAAAACAATCCGTAATAATTTTACAGCTTTTCAAAAAACTGAAATCTTAATCTGTAAAATACATATAATGTTCACAATTTTCAATAAGTCAAATAAATAGGACAATTTTCAATATCTATTTGCAATAGATATTGAAGAACTGATATTTTTTTGGTAACGAGATGAAGATAAGTTTGACCAAATTAACACGACAAGTGAAGGTTCTGTTGTAACAAGTGAAGGTTCTGTTGTAACAAGTGAAGGTTCTGTTGTAACAAGTGAAGGTTCTGTTGTAACAAGTGAAGGTTCTGTTGTAACAAGTGAAGGTTCTGTTGTAACAAGTGAAGGTTCTGTTGTAACAAAGTGAAGGTTCTGTTGTAACAAGTGAAGGTTCTGTTGTAACAAGTGAAGGTTCTGTTGTAACAAGTGAAGGTTCTGTTGTAACAAGTGAAGGTTCTGTTGTAACAAGTGAAGGTTCTGTTGTAACAAGTGAAGGTTCTGTTGTAACAAGTGAAGGTTCTGTGTAACAAGTGAAGGTTCTGTTGTAACAAGTGAAGGTTCTGTTGTAACAAGTGAAGGTTCTGCTGTAACAAGTGCAGGTTCTGTTGTAACAAGTGAAGGTTCTGTTGTAACAAGTGCAGGTTCTGCTGTAACAAGTGAAGGTTCTGTTGTAACAAGTGAAGGTTCTGTTGTAACAAGTGAAAGTTCTGTTGTAACTAGTGAAGGTTCTGTTGTAAAAAGTGAAGGTTCTGTTGTAACAAGTGAAGGTTCTGCTGTAACAAGTGAAGGTTCTGTTGTAACAAGTGAAGGTTCTGTTGTAACAAGTGAAGGTTCTGTTGTAACAAGTGAAGGTTCTGTTGTAACAAGTGAAGGTTCTGTTGTAACAAGTGAAGGTTCTGTTGTAACAAGTGAAGGTTCTGTTGAACAAGTGAAGGTTCTGCTGTAACAAGTGAAGGTTCTGTTGTACAAGTGAAGGTTCTGTTTGTAACAAGTGAAGGTTCTGTTTGTAACAAGTGAAGGTTCTGTTGTAACTAGTGAAGGTCTGTTCTAAAAGTGAAGGTTCTGTTGTAACAAGTGAAGGTTCTTGTTGTAACAAGTGAAGGTTCTGTTGTAACAAGTGAAGGTTCTGTTGTAACATGTGAAGGTTCTGTTGTAACAAGTGAAGGTTCTGTTGTAACAAGTGAAGGTTCTGCTGTAACAAGTGAAGGTTCTGTCGTAACAAGTGAAGGTTCTGTTGTAACAAGTGAAGGTTCTGCTGTAACAAGTGAAGGTTCTGCTGTAACAAGTGAAGGTTCTGTTGTAACAAGTGAAGGTACTGTTGTAACAAGTGAAGGTTCATGACTCACGAAATCGTAATGACACGACTGCAAACAAACCGTACCACGGGCGGGGATAGAACCCAAGATCAGAGAGTCTCAAAACTCCAGACCGTCGCGTTAGCCACTGGATCAGCTAGCCACAATAAGATTCGTCCAACTAGGTACATTTCTACACCATAGGAAGGTTAGCATAGGCACCACTGTGACCACAAATGCAAGTTTTTACAGACGAATCTCCAGCTAGCGTGGCCGTGACGAACTCTAGCTCAAGTCCCCTCAAAGCCGTTAACATGACTCACGAAATCGTAATAAGAGTTTTGAGAGTCTCTGATCGCGGGTTCTATCCCCGCCCGTGGTACGGTTTGTTTACCTGAAGATTCTGTTGTAACAACTGAAGGTTCTTCTGTAACAAGTGAGTCATATACTTCTTGAAGTGCTTCTACAGTATATTCTTGATCCTTTCATCACATGAGAGACACAACCTCAAGCAAATGTTTTGTTAGTGGGATGGATTGTAAAGAATCTGCCTAGTATGGGCCAACAAGCCAGCTGAAGTGATCCTCCTTTCTTATGTTCTTATGTCTTTCCTGAGTTTCTCAAGGTCACTGTCTCCAACGGTCAGACAAGAACTAGCAAGCTTAAGCGACTTTCCCGGTCTTGTTTGTACATAAAGTTGAATTTACACACATCTCATGATTGTATTGTGATCTACGATCATTATTTGCACTACACACATGGTGCCTGAAGCCTCACCGGTTTGGTATAGGAACTATAGATTTGTTGAGAAGCCTCGCTGATTACCAAAGAATATTTAAGTAGAACACAGATGCCTGTTTTATGTACATGAACTACAAGGTTGCTACTGACTCTATAGGCTTGATGCGCTGATCAACTTAGTGTACAGTTCTGACAGCATAAAAAGTAAAGTAAAACCTTGGGTAGTTTCAAGTATAGGTTGGATGGGTACGCGAGTGACAGGGTTGGATTTGAGTGGGTCTTGCACCCGAGTTAGTGGATTTATCATGGATTTAATTAATTTTATTAATTTTTAAAAATCTTTTAAACAGATGTGATTATTATTTTTGTTTTTTTAAGCGGAAGTGAAAACTAAGCGGAGTGAAGTAACTGAAAATTAAATTACCAGGAATTAAATTACCGGAATCCAATTACCGAGAGTCAAATTCCCGGTAAAGAGTTTCCCACCACCACAGTTTTTGGCTGCAACCTACAAACTGTCCTCATCTTGGATTTATTGCAGTGTTCATTCTCTTGTTGCTTTATTATTATCTCGTGTTTCTAATTCTCAGTTTTTTGTTTTCCTGACACTTGTTCATTTCTAAGTTCATTTATCGCATGACTAAGCTGTTGAATAGTCGTTTTTTTCTTCATTTATCACAGATTTTGTTATTTTTAAGCACCGAGGAAAAGCGACCCAAAATTATGGAAACACGTTCACCTTCAGAGTCCAGGAGCTGTACTGCCCCGCTAGGCTCAAGTCCGACTAAGTTGTCTTTGAAAACATTACTACTCTTTATTTTTGCTTGTAAGCTCATTATTCCACAATCAATTAGCTGGCCTCTAATTGCTCCAATATCATGTCAACTACTAATTGTTAGAAAGCTTAGAAAATTATCAGATTGACGTTTTCCTTCAGTTGGTTTAGAATTAGTTTCTGGACTTCAGATTTTGTTTGTAGGGAGCTAGGCGTGATTAAAATTATTACTGAATTCTTAGTTTTCCGAAAGACTACAAGCTTAATTCCTCCTCTATAGAAGCTTAGGTTAGATTCACCTAAGTTAGGCATTTAATTGTTTAGCTAGTCACTAAATCCTCACATAATCAAACAAAAAATATTAAGTAAATGAAAGGTAAGACTAAATTCCAGTTTTAAGCACAGCACTAATTAATGAGTCGTCGCTCTAACAAAACGAAATATGTTCCGACGATGTCAGTAAAACCCGCAATAAAAGTTTTACTCTCCGCTTCTATCATGTATTTCGTGTAACATTACACAAGGGCTAGTGTTGGACCATTGTCCAAACTCAAATCCTGGCATCAATATTTTATTTGCTTCGAAAAACAAGCGCTTAATATCACCCCGGAGCTTTTGAATTGTGAAACAATGTCCAGTCCCAGCCTTTATGTTCTAAAACAAGTCCAGTCCCAGCCTTGATGTTTGTAAAAAAATGTCCAGTCCCAGCCTTGATGTTCATAAACAATGTCCAGTCCCAGCCTGATGTTCTATAAACAATGTCCAGCCCCCGCCTTGATGTTCTATAAACAATGTCCAGTCCCAGCCTTGATGTTCTAAAAAACAATGTCCAGTCCCAGCCTTTATGTTCTATAAACAATGTCCCGTCCCAGCCCTTTATGTTCTATAAACAATGTCCAGTCCCAGCCTTGATGTTCGTAAAAAAATGTCCAGTCCCAGCATTGATGTTCTATAAACAATGTCCAGTCCCAGCCTTGATGTTCTATAAACAATGTCCAGTCCCAGCCTTGATGTTCTATAAACAATGTCCAGTCCCAGCCTTGATGTTCTATAAACAATGTCCATTCCCAGCCTTGATGTTCATAAACAATGTCCAGTCCCAGCCTTGATGTTCTGTAAACAATGTCCAGTCCCAGCATTGATGTTCTATAAACAATGTCCAGTCCCAGCCTTGATGTTCTATAAACAATGTCCAGTCCCAGCCCTTTATGTTCTATAAACAATGTCCAGTCCCAGCCTTGAAAGTTCTATAAACAATGTCCAGTCCCAGCCTTTATGTTCTTAAAAAAATGTCCAGTCCCAGCCTTGAGTTCTATAAACAATGTCCAGTCCAGCCTTGATGTTCTGTAAACAATGTCCAGTCCAGCTTTTAAGTTCTATAAACAATTCCGTCCGCCTTGATGTTTTATAAACAAGTCCCCGTCCCAGCCTTTTATGTTCTATAAACAATGTCCAGTCCCAGCCTTGATGTTCTATAAACAATGTCCAGTCCCAGCCTTGATGTTTTGTAAACAAGTCAGCCCAGCATTGATGTTCTATAAACAATGTCCGTCCCAGCCTTGATGTTCTATAAACAATGTCCAGTCCAGCCTTGATGTTCTGTAAACAATGTTCCAGTCCCAGCCTTGATGTTCTATAAACAATGTCCAGTCCCAGCCTTTATGTTCTATAAAAAATTCCAGTCCAGGCTTGATGTTCTATAAACAATGTCCAGTCCCAGCCTTGATGTTTTATAAAACAATGTCCAGTCCCGCCTTGATGTTCTATAAACAAAGTCCAGTCCAGCCTTGAGTTCTATAAACAATGTCAGTCCCCGCCTTGATGTTCTGTAAACAATGTCCAGTCCCAGCATTGATGTTCTATAAACCCAAAGTCCAGTCCCAGCCTTGAGTTTTTATAAACAATGTCCATCCACCTTATTTCTTAAACAATGTTCCATCCCAGCTTGATGTTTATAAACAATGTCCAGTCCCAGCTATTTATGTTCTAAAAAAAAATGTCCAGTCCCAGCCTTGATGTTCTAAAAACAAGTCCTCCCGCCTTGAGTTCTATAAAAAATTCCAGCCCCGCCCTTTATGTTTTTTTAAACAATGTCCCAGTCCCCGCTTGATGTTCTATAAAAAAAAGCCCCGTCCCCTTGATGTTCTATAAACAAGGTCCATCCCGTTGATGTTTTTAAACAAAGTCCAGTCCCAGCCTTGTGTTCATAAACAAAGTCCAGTCCCCCGCCTTGATGTTCTATAAAAATGTCCAGCCCGCCTTGATGTTCTATAAAAATGTCCCTCCCCCCTTGATGTTCTATAAAAAATGTCCATCCCACCTTGATTTCTTAAAAAATGCCCGTCCCCTTTATGTTATAAACAATGCCTCCCCCCCTTTGTTTTTTAAAAAAAAACCCGTCCCCCTTTAGTTCTATAAACAAAACCA
>NC_069418.1:58154942-58199647 GCF_026875155.1 Cherax quadricarinatus | reverse complement strand
CCGGTTCCCCGGCCCCTCTCAAAACTCCAGCCCGTCGCGCTGTAGTATGTGACAGCACAGCATCACACTAGTGTTCCAGTTGCTGCAATCAAGTCTGCAGTAATTAATTGACAGTTTCATGGCTTGAGGTGACATCCTACGTTCAGTGCATAGGAACAGCTATGTAAGAATAATAATGAAAATAATGGTTTAGAAAGATATCTTCATTATTGTACAATGAAATAAGTTTGTAGCATTTGTCTCCATTATAAACCACTGAAAAAAGTTTAGTACGCATCCTAGTGCTATACCGTTATTCTGTTCAGATTCTCAAGTGTAAATACTTTGAAGCTAATTAGAAGAGGCAAAATAAAGTTATTACAACGAAATAGGGACCATAATAGAGCTAAGTCTTATTATTGGGTTATTCTAGATTAAATTTACTTAGTATGTTTTAGGTGCCCATGACACCAGTTGGCCCTCAAGACCATTGCAATAATAAATCTAATATGAATTTATTTGCCTGTTCTCACAGTTATTCACCAGTCTCCAGTTTGTCACCAAACTACATATGTAGACTACTGATTGCACTGAAAGTACAGCACGCTGGTTTACTGGCTGGTTTACTGGCTGGTTTACTGGCTGGTTTACTGGCTGGTTTACTGGCTGGTTTACTAGCTGGTTTACTGGCTGGTTTACTGGGTTGTAAGCTTGTAGACTACGCGATATTAGGCTTCAATTTACTTTTATATCTCCAATCAAGGAAAACATAATCGCTGAAACTGATATTAAAGAAAATTTCGTAAAATTTACACCGTGAGATACGTACCTGTATGTAGCATCGGGAAGACTGTGTTAGCGCAATCACTTGACACAGACTACACACAGCTATATATACGTGCTACACCAGTGCGTAAGCACCCTTCGATGGACTGTGCGGACCCAGCGTCCTTGGTCAGTCATCATGATTAAAGCCTAATCCTGCCTCACTATACACTATGCTCTACTCTCTCTCTCTCTCTCTCTCTCTCTCTCTCTCTCTCTCTCTCTCTCTCTCTCTCTCTCTCTCTCTCTTTACACAGGGTTTGACAAGGTTAGGTTAAGGATCCCTAGTGTGGAAAAATTTTCTCCAGGAGGGGGTATCAGCCCCCTTCAGCCCTTTCAGCCCTGAGGGGCCCAGCCCTCTCAGAAGAGGCAAGCGTCTTGTTTACTGCTACAGTGAGTAATTGATCGCAGATGCAGTACGAGTATGCAAAGTATGGTCAAGCGACCGCTGCTCCTTGCAGTCCAGTGTTGCAGAGTGTATTTTAATAAGAGACAGTACATCTCTTACCTTAGCAGGACAATTAAGGAAAATCCTGCTCCCACTTTATTACCATATTAAAGATAGTGGACATTGTTGTCTATGCTTAAGACAGCAAGATTTAAACATTCTGCTTTGCTTCATCGAGGAAGTGGCAAGGAAGCAAAAGTACTAGGTCAGCTTTTCCTTTGTGTTGGGGGCAGTCACGGCGTGGGGCATTGTGGCATCTTCAGATTACTTTTGACTCTACTGAGAGTGACATTGATGCCAGGATAACCAACAAAGAACGATCTGTGCGTTAGTGTGAACAAAGTGTCTCACAAAACACAATAAACACTTACACAGAAGTGTGATCAGCTTCTTCAGTGATATTGTGTGAGCAATTATTGATGAACAGTGTAACAACGAGTGTTGCGATCCAACAGAGTGTAGTGCGACATTCTTCAAAGAATACCATTCTTCAATCAACTCAACGGATATCCGGGCGTAATTACGGGTCAGATACATATACCCAGGTAAGTGTTCTAACTCGTGATGTGCTACTATTGACTGCACAGTTGAGTATAAAATCGTGAGTTAGTCACTTATCATAAACCACGATGATATGCGGACCTTTGAGTCCACACACGTAAGTTTGTCAGCAATCAGTGAATGAAATATGCTGACTTAACACCCCCTAGGGGTAATTTATAATCTTACAAATTATAACTCCTTACAGCCCGTTGAGAGATGACTTCGACAGCTTCTCAAGACCTCGTCTGCAATGAGCTGTCTTTCTAAGTTAAGTTTCCCTATATTTAAACTTAGCTGGTAATCCCATTTCTCAACATGTTGGTCATGCTCGAACCGGATAAAGGCCAAACTGTGGTCCCAATATGTTGTACTACAGTGTACAAATAACCTAAGAGCCAAGGTCCTTCGAAAAAAGCTGTAAAACTAGTGTTTTACAGTTTAAATCAGTATAAATGAGTCCCTCCAGACTCAATCACAGAGATTGGGCAGCCAAAAGAAAACGGGCGCTCACCCAGCGTTCACCCAAAGAAAACGGGGGATGGCACCCTGCATCCACTGCTCCAATCTCGAAAATCGCTGACTAAGACAACAACAACCCAAGTGATGTTCGGTTTGTCTGAGTGTATATACACATAGTGTTTATAATGTTTATAAACAGAAATTAAGAGACAAGATTGTGTTAAAGTTTGTTTCTTATATATATACCTGTTATTTAATTATTATTAAATATTAGCCGGTATTCTCCCGGCCCGGGCCTTTTCCAAGTGGTGGCCCGGCCTTGGCTCCCTCTTTAGGGAGTGTCTGAGACCTAAGTCTCCCATGGGAGGAGGCACAAGTACCTCCTCATCTTTGGGACCAACTGTCCCCAGGCCTAGCCACAAGCTGGTCTGCCATCCCCGCCCCAAGGAGGTTAATGGGAATGACAGTCTTATGAGCTAAAGGCTCGGGCTCAGGCACCTACCCTACCCTAGAAGGGTTAGGCATGGTGTCGATCTATACCTGTTATATTAAAGGAACTTATATATAAAGTGTAAGCTTTCAAATACATATTAACAGTGACATTTATATATGTGTAAGTAATATTAACAGTGTGTTTTAAACACTCTAAGTGTGGTGCTGGAATTTTCAGTATACCATTAAAATGGCTTGTTTGAAAACTCAGTTTCATTCTTTACAGACTAAGATTACACAATTAGAAAATCTAATTTCAGTCTGTACAGGATTAACTCAAGATACAAACATAGATTTTGATGATCTTGAGGTCAAATTTGAATTACTTACACAACGTCTGAAAATAATTAATTCAGACTATACACATTATGAAAATAAATTTCTTGAATCAGACCCATCTGAGGATGAAATTAAAAATGTTTTTGGATACTTTTAGTAATCAACTATTAAGGTGGACAGGAGTACAGGCTATCTGCCACAAAACTGCACAGAGACCTACGTAACTAGGGGGTCAAACACCTGTTAAAACCTGTAACAATAACAAGTGTCCCATTACCAAGCTTACCTACATTGCCCATTACCTTTTTTCCAAGGTAAATAATTATGAAGAATTCATTAGTGGTTTTCAATCCATAGTAAATTCACGAAACTGACATAGAGAGATTGCTAATTTCCAATTATCTTAAATGTTTTGTGAAGGGAGAACCCTATAAAACTGATTAAGTCATTTCCGGTGGTTAAAGGCAATTATCAATAGCCTTACGTGTCTTAGCAGACAATTACTTCGATGCTGACAAGGCTAGATTAGACATGCAGTTCTTAATATCAAGCTTGAACCCACCCAAACATTGTTATTCAGACTTACAGGCATTTAGATCACATTAGACAATAGTCTCAGATCTCTAGGTGCTAAATATGACCAAAGACAATGTGATTGGTTTATCAGGGGTATTGTACAAGATAAGTTTTCACCAACAAACAAATTGAACGATTAAATATTATGTTCAATAAACGCTATTTCACTTGTGAGGAAATTAGCAATGGTTTACAACAATAGTTTCATCATGCAAGCAACGAGACAAGATGAAAAATTCCACAAATCCAGTGGATAAAAACCCTTCAACCCTCAGTATAAAAAGAGTATCCCTACTCCCTTTAAACCACATAATGGGAAATCCCATATAGGCATTTATCAAGCTGTGAATACAATAGACAGTAAACAGACTTCATACATAAACGGTACTCCAAAATGTGTACTTTGTGATGGAACACATTGGGCACAGTATTGTAGCAATACACATCAATGAAGGCAGTAAACAACGTGTTCATCAACTGTAAAAGATGCAATCAAGTGTTAAAGGTGAACACAAGGGAGAAAAATGCTCACTGAAGAATTTGTTTTAAATGCAAGGTATCCCATCAAACAGCATTATGGCCAAATACTTTTTGTGAAAAAGGCACAGATTAAACAAAAATCAGGAAGTCAACAAGCAACGCATTAAATGTAGAATAAGTTAAAGCAAACGCTCTCCGATAGCTGATTTTGAGTTCCTAATAAATAACAAAACCCAATGTGCTAACACTATTGATCAAGGTCACAAAGGTCCTTCATAAGAAGATCAGTGTTGCAAACGAATAAAAAACCCTATGCCAAAATACAGTTAATATAGCTGGTTTTTTCCTAATTCCTGGTAAACAGACATATGACCTTAGCCAGAATACTGTTGCTCTAGGAAACAGGAAAAAGACAGTGAAAGCTGGGGTATGGAGATATTTGCCTAAGTCTGTGCAGATCCAGGGATTAAAAAGAAACAGTTGCAGCCTTTTGAAAGCAGCTAAGCCCAAGTTAGCCTGTCCTGCATACAACGGCATATTAGTCCATTGATTTTAATCATTGGAAGTGATATTATAATTTGTTTGTGCAAATTTTAGTAAGTAAACATATGTTCACTTGCTGAAAACAGCAGGGCCACATGATATGCGGTCCCTTTCCCCTCTCAAAGTGGGAAAGAAACTGATATTGATTCAGTGGAAAATGTACGTTACGAGAAAAACCCAAACTGATCATGTACCACATCAAAAATTATCATTACTGGAAAAAATGAATGAACCAGTTGATAAGTTGTGGGGATTAGATGCGATAGGTATTGATGTAAAATAAACCAAGCCCACAAGAGTCTCAGACTTATAACCAATATTTGGACACTGTCAAATAGAAAGATGGACAGTATTGGGTTAGGTTACCATGGAAATTAAATCCCACCAATCTGCCTAGCAATTATCGCATGGCTTTCGGACAGATGAAAGCACAAATACATGAGCTCCAGAAGAATCCAGAGCTACTGACTGTCTATGATAATATCATACAAGAACAGATGGACAATAAATTCATTGAGGAAATAGTCGAAGATAAGTTGAAGACAGAAGCTCATTATCTCCCGCACCAAAGGAGTCAGAAAAGATTCCCGAAACCACTCCACTAACGTTTGTATTTAATTGCAGCGCACGTGCAAATAAAGATGTAGCAAGTCTTAATGACTGTCTGATGACCGGACCCTCACTAACTGAGAAGCTTGGAGACGTGCTTATGAAATTTCGCACAAACCCATATGCCTACACGGCTGATATTTCCAAGGCTTTCTTAAGAGTAGGACTACAAGAAATAGATAAAGATTTTTACTCGATTCTTGTGGCCTGAAATCCACATGATCCCAAAGTCCTGTGAAAAATTATCGTTTCAAATCAGTATTATTTGGGGCAACATCCTCTCCATTCTTACTAGAAGCTACTCTAAATACACATTTTAAGAAATCTGAAAGTCCCTTCAAAGAAATCTTAAAGAAAAGTTTCTATGTGGACAATCTTCAAGGTACTGTGAATAAAGAGGAGGATTTGAAATCCTTATACAGAGAAGCTAACAAGGAGAAAGAAAGAAGCAAATATGCCTCTAAGGATGTGGAATAAAAAATCAGTTTCAATTAAGGGAACTTATCAATGAAGATTTCCCTGAAGCTGAAATTCCTGATTGCAACAATATGCTGGGACTTAATTTGGAACACTCAGGAAGATACTTTTAGTCTCAAAAGATAAACAATAAATCATGCAGTCCACTCACTAAACGTAGTTTACTGTCAGAGGTATCACAATGTTTTGATCCTCTAGGACTCGTCTCCACCAAAATTTCCATAAAGGGTAAAAAAGCTTATGCAAGATGCATGGAAGCACAAAATTGGATGGGATGAAATTGCCTCTAGAAATTAGTCAAGCATGGGATGAAATATCCCGGGAGTTTAAACAACTTCATCAAATTAAATTTCCCCGACAATAGGTCAAGAGGGAAACAAGTACACATTCATGTGTCTGTTTATGCGTCAACCAGAGGTTTATGGCGCTGTAGCTTACATGAGTAATGCTGAAGGAAGTACAATAATTAAATTCAAAGGCCAGGGTAGCACCCTTGAAGGGCAGAACGTACCACAATTGGAACTGACAGCACTCTATGTAGGTACAAAATTAGCTGTGTATCTCAACAAAGTACTTTATCATCTCACACTTTAGAAAACCGTGATCTGGAGTGATAATGAGGCATTTTCTCCAGTGGGTTTAAAAAATAATAAGATAAGTTGGTCTATGTACAGAACAGAGTAGCAGAAATAAAAGAGATGCAGAGAGAATATCTCTTTCTCCACGTCTCTACCCAAGAGAATCCAGTTGACATGTTGTCACGTTGTGTCCCACTCAAGAAAAATTTTTGGGTAATAAATTATGGCTCCACGGACCGAACTGGCTCTCTAATGAAAATAACTTGGCCTCAGCAAAAACTCACATTTATGCAGAAGAAACAGTCTGCTTGAACACAGCAAAATAAGTTGTGTAAATACTGCAGACACAACAGAAAGAGTCATTGATGGATCTACATACCATCTTTTGGGGAAACTCTTAAGAGTTACAGCTTCTTGTCTTTAAGTTCATTTAAAGGAATAAAACCTGATTATGAATGTCCTGAATCCATTAAATACTGGGTGGGAAACTAAAAACAGAAAGATGTTTTCTCTACAGAATATAAATTTTCTGGAAACACAAGATAAGTCCCCCAAAGAAACATGTCATGATTAATTCTTTTGGACTTTATCTCGACCAGAAAAGATTATAAGATGTCGAGGAAGAATTCATAATTCTTTACTACCTAAAGAAGCCATACATCCAATATTGATCCCAGAATCATTGGCTAACAAAATTGATGTGCAAAACGCCCCAGTAAACGTGTTTCATGGTGGTGGTAGCGACACACTTTGTCATATAACGACAATCCTACTGGATACCTCAAGGTCGACAAAGTGTGAAAAAAGCAAATAAAGGACTGTATACTTGTCCCGTCACTACGGTAAAGCGAGTATGTCAGTATCCAGGTCCACCCCCCATATCCTTTTGAAAGAATTTGTCATGTCTCTCCATTTGAGGGGACAGGTTTTAGATTACACTGGCCAATAATTTTAATCAAAACAGTTGACAAAGTTCCCATCAAGGCGTACATCTGTTTTTTCACTTGTCTACAACTAGAGCAGTACATCTAGAAGTAGCCACTGACAGTCTGCTGAAACCTTTATCAAATTATTCAGAAAGTTTGCAGCAGAAGGGCATGTCCCAGACTGATGATTTTAGATAATGCAACGAACTTTGTTGCTGGTGCTGCTTATATAAGCAAGATCTTTGATCAACCAGAAGTAAAAACAGATGCTGAATCAACGCAGTTGTCGTTGGAGATACATTCCTCCTAAATCTCCATGCCACGGGGATTTTATGAAAGAATGATCGGCATTGTAAAACGTTGTTTAAGGAAGACTCTTCATCCGTCAGAAGAATTCCGTACAGTTGTGACTTTAAATAGAAAATAGAGTCAAACAACAGACCTCTAACTTATTTACCGATGATCTGGACAATTTAGAAGTTTTAAGTTTATTCATTTACTCCAGGCAGAAGGCTCGAACCTGTTCCTCGCTTGAATGATAAAGGAAATCATAGAGGATCACTTATATTCGAACCTGAGAAACTCAGACGTAAATTCAAACCCTTAATAAAGTGATGAATTTTGGGAGAAAAATTTGGCGAGAAGACTATCTCACCTCATTGAGAGAACACTTCTATGGAAGTGGTGTTCCTGGGAAAAACATAAGTCCTTAAGACCTGGTGACATAGTGATTATCGACAATGAAGGTCCGAGGTCCCAAAAGGCAACTTGGAAAAATTGTGACCATATATCCTGATGCAAAGGAATCATCAGGACAGTTGAAGATTTAAGCAAAGGTTGTAGTGAATAAGCGGGCAATAAATAAACTAGTGCTGTTAGAATTACAGTGTTGAAAACAAAATAAATGATTTTCCAAAACCACACAGACTAAAGCTGTTCAGAAAGACAAGCGCAGTGGTGGGAGTGAGAAAATTAATTAATGTTAAGTGATGAATAGTTCCCTGCAGCGAAACCTCCGCCGCCCCAAATGTGGAGAAATTTTCTCCAGGAGGGGGTATCAGCCCCCTTCAGCCCTTTCAGCCCTTTCAGCCCTGAGGGCCCACCCCTCAGAAAGGGGGAAAACGTCTTGTTTACTGCTACAGTGATAATTGATCGCAGATGCGTACGAGTATGCGACGTGGTTTAAGCGACCCTTTCTAATTGCAGTCCAGTTTTTGCAGAGTGTATTTTAATAAGAGACAGTACATCTCTTACCTTAGCAGGACAATTAAGGAAAATCCTGCTCCCACTTTATTACCATATTAAAGATAGTGGACATTGTTGTCTATGCTTAAGACAGCAAGATTTAAACATTCTGCTTTGCTTCATCGAGGAAGTGGCAAGGAAGCAAAAGTACTAGGTCAGCTTTTCCTTTGTGCTGGGGGAGTGACGGCGTGGGGCGTTGTGGCGTCTTCAGATTACTTTTGACTCTACTGAGAGTGACACTGACGCCAGGATAACCAACAAAGAACGATCTGTGCGTTAGTGTGAACAAAGCAGCTACTTCAGTGATATTGTGTGAACAATTATTGATGAACAGTGTAACAACGAGTGTTATGATCCAACAGAGCGTAGTGCAACATTCTTCAAAGAACACTATTCTTCAATCAACTCAACGGATATCCGGGCGTAATTACGGGTCAGATACATATACCCAGGTAAGTGTTCTAACTCGTGATGTGCTACTATTGACTGCGCAGTTGAGTATAAAATCGTGAGTTAGTCACTTATCATAAACCCCAGTGATATGCGGACCTTTGAGTCCACACAAGTAAGTTTGTCAGCAATCAGTGAATGAAATATGCTGACATAACACCCCCTAGGGGTAATTTATAATCTTACAAATTATAACTCCTTACAGCCCGTTGAGAGATGACTTCGACAGCTTCTCAAGACCTCGTCTGCAGGGGCGGCTGTGCAGGCGATGAGCTGTCTTTCTAAGTTAAGTTTCCCTATATTTAAACTTAGCTGGTAATCCCATTTCTCAACACCTAGTTTTATTGACAAGCTATTTACAGGTTAAGGATCCCTAACTTTACTGGCAGGCAAAGAGCTGTTACCTACATCAGCTCATTTGAAAGCATTTTTATTGTTATGAGACATACAAGTAGGGAACTGGATGAAGTTGGAGCCATCTGTGGGCCAGCATTTTCATTTGATCAACTGACTTTATCTCGTTGACATCATTATGCTGTACAAATGTATTCCATACGCGAGTCATCCTGGGTATATATTATTACAGATGGAGTGATGTTCTGGAGAAGGGTACAGCCAGAGTAAGTTGCTGCTTTCTGCCCGTCTTGTGGCACAAAAGCTGTCCTCGAAGTGGATCCAAGTGTGGTATTTTGACAATATTGGCCTTGTACATAACAGTAAGGACACCCACATCCCTCCTGTGTTGAAGGCTCTGCTGAAATGACAGATCTATCCAGGATGGGTCCTGGCGAGAGATGAGACGTCTTGCTCTGTTCTCTACTCTGTCAAGCATTAGCAGATGAGAGGTAGGGGGGCAGGCAAACCAAGAAAATGGAGCATACTCAAGGTGTGAGCGTACTTGTGCCTCGTACAGAATCTTGCAACCCCTACTGTCAAGCAGATGCGAGATACGGCGAAGTGCTGTAAGCTTCCTGGCTGCCTTGTTTGCAAGATTTACAACATGGTTCTTCATGGTTAGTTTGGAGTCAAATTTCATCCCAAGGATATCAACTTCTTCTCCAGGTGCCAACACCCTCCCATTCATCCTTAGTACTGCACCAGCATTACCATCATGGTGCCTAGAGACGATCATCATTTGCGTTTTCTCAGGTGCAAATGTTACTTGCCATCTATTTCCCCAAGCTGATATAGCTCTTAGCTGGTGATTGATGTAGCTTAGAGCAGCTGGCATTTCTTCTCTTGGATAAGTGAATGTCAGTGTACAGTCGTCTGCATATGCATGAGATTCTGGGATAAGATGAAGAAGGTCGTTGAAGTAGACATTCCATAACAATGGTCCCAGCACGCTTCCTTGTGGAACACTTGCCCCAATAGGATGTCTTGCTGATTCCGTTCCATTGAGAACTACACTTAGAGATCTACCATGAAGGTAATCACTGAGGAGACATACCGTAGAGCCTGCAATTCTCTCTCTGTCTCTCTGTCTGTCTGTCTGTCTGTCTGTCTGTCTGTCTCTCTCTTCTCTCTCTCTCTCTCTCTCTCTCTCTCTCTCTCACTTTTTACGCAGGGTATTACAAGTTACCCAAGGCAGGGTGGCCCAAAAAAGAAAATCTTTCAACATTCACTCCATCACTGTCTTGCCAGAGGAATGCTTACACTACAGTTATAAATCTGCAACATTAACACCCCTCCTTCAGAGTGCAGACACTGTACTTCCCATCCCCAGGACTCTAAGTCCAGCCTGCCGGTGGCCATGAATCCCTTCATAAATTTTGCTTTGCTCACATTCCAACAGCACGTCAAGTCCTAAAAACCACTTGTCTCCATTCGCTCCCATCTAACATTCTCACACATGCTTGCTAGAAGTCACCCCCTCCCTCCAGCCTTTTTAAGGCCGGCCCCTACCCTGCCTTCCCTTCACTAAAGATTTATACACTTTCGAAGTCTTTCTATTTTCTTCCTCTCTACGTGTCCAAACCACTTCAACAACCCCTCCTCAGCCCTCTGGATAATACTTTTGGTAATCCCACACCTCCTCCTAATTTCCCAACTACTAATCTTCTCCACTATATTCACACCACACATTGCCCTCAGACAACATCTCCACTGCCTCCAGCCTTCTCCTTTTTGCAACATTCACCACCCATGATTCACACCCATACAAGAGCGTTGGTATAACTATACTCTCATACATTCCCCCACTTTGCTTCCAAGGACAAATTTCTTTGTCTCCACAGACTCATCAGTGCACCACTCACCTTTTTCCCCTCGTCAGTTCTATGATTCACCTCATCTTTCATAAACCCGTCTGCTGACACATACACTCCTAAATTTCGGAATACATTCACCTCCTCCACACACTCTCCCTCCAATCTGATATCCAATATTTCATTTCCTAATTTCTTTGTTATCCTCATCACCTTACTCTTGTTAATATTCACTTTTAATTTTCTTCTTTTACATACCCTTCCAAAATCATCCACCAACCTCTGCAACTTCCCTTCAGATTTTCCCAAAAGCACAGTGTCATCAGCAAAGAGCAACTGTGACAACTCCCACTTTGTGTTAGATTCTTTATCTGTTAACCCCACACCTCTTGCCAACACCCGAGAATTCACTTATCTTACTACTTCATCTATAAATATATTTAACATCACACATCCCTGTCTAAGGCCTACTTTTACTGGGGAAAATAACCTCCCTCTCTCCTACATACTCACTATCCTCACTGAGCCTCACTATCCTCTTAAAAAGTCTTCACTACTTTCAATAATCTACTTCATATTCCATACATTTACAACATCAGACATATTCCCCCCCCCCTATCCACCCTGTCACACGCCTTTTCCAAATCCATAAATGCCACAAACACCTCTTTACCCTAATCTAAATACTGTTCACTTATATGATCTACATACTCCCTACCCTTCCTAAAGCCTCCTTGTTCATCTGCTATCCTACTCTCCGAAATACTCTTATTTTTTTAATAATAACTTTACCAGACACTTAACGAGTGTCTGGCACGATCTCTGCCAATCCCTAGGTACCTTACCCTCTTCTACACATTTATTAAATAAAAGCACCAACCACCCCAAAAACTATATCACCACCTGCTTTTAACATTTCTATTTTTAACCCATCAATCCCAGTTGCCTTACCCCCTTTCATTCTACCTACTGCCTCACGAACTTCCCCCACACTCACAACTGGCTCTTCCTCACTCCTTCAAGATGTTATTCCTCCTTGTAACATACACGAAATCACAGCTTCCCTATCTTCAACATTTAACAATTCTTCAAAATATTTCCCCCATCTTCCTGATGTCTCTAACTCTGCATTTAATAACTCTCTTCCCCTATTTTTAACAATCAAATCCACTAGTTTCCTTGGCCGCCTCAACTTATTAATCTCATTCCAAAACTTTTTCATATTTTCAACAAAATTTGTTGACAACGTGTCACTTTCTCTCTCATTTGCTCTCTTTTCATTGCTTCAGCATATATATATATATATATATATATATATATATATATATTATAATATATATATATATATATATATATATATATATATATATATATATATATATATATATATATATATATATATATATATATATATATATATATATATAGACGTATCTTTACTTTGCTTGGCTGACCCTGATTGCAGGGAGCAGTATAACCCCTTTTGGGTTTAGAGTTTCCTCTTAAATATGATAATTTTAGCATTTCAGATCTTTTTTGAAATTCGAATTGGTCTAAATATTAAGTGTGGACATAGAGAGGAACACTCAGTAGAATATTATATTTAAGAATGTGAACACATATTACACATAAAAATTAATGAATCAATGCTTATATAATCGTTAGATTTGTACATAATTTGTTATTGTTTTTGCTATTATTATTATTATTATTACTGGAGTTACTGTTGCTTTTATTTTTTATTACTATTGTTATTGCTAGTGTAGTGATTGTTATTGTTAATGTCATTGTTGTTTGTGATGTTCTGTTATGTCTATTACTATCATTATTAGCAGTAATACTCATCACATTACTAACAGTAATAGCAGTCGTAGCAGAAACTGTAATAGTCGTAGTAATAATAACAGTAATAGTGATGGTAGTAGTAGTAGTAGTAGTATTAGTAGGGCTGGCCGGACAGGCTTGATCAATAAGTCACATAACATGCGGGAAAGACTATCTTGGTTGGTATTAGGTATGAGGACTGGGACCTGAGGCGCTGCTGCTGCTGCATCACCTAAAACTCCTGCTGGTTGTGTCTCGGATTACAAGAACGTAACGCCTCTGAGAATTCAAAATGGCTCAACGGTATCACTGGAAAATGACACTCGGACGCTGGAACCAAGTCGCAGCCTTGGTCGTCGTTGGACGAGTCTGGATCTTGTTGTGAGGAAGGAGGAGTAGATGTGGTAATGGATGGACCTCCACGATGATCAGTAAGCACGGTTGGTGCATCTTAAGAAACTGAAGCACTTCATCTTCGAACAAACTGTGTATTAATTTTTTTCATGGAAACTTCTTATAAAGATAAATCTGATGAGCAGTTATATGATTTTTAGGGAATTTACAACTAACTTAAGGAGTCATGAGAAATAAATTTAGGTCGGTCTTTGCTTAATAATGTAGTGTATCTCTAGGAAAAGCAAATGAATGATATGATGCTTATTTCATATTTGGGATGTAATGTATTTTGGATTTTATTAATATTTGGTTCTACGACTGCTTTATTTCTCCATTAATTTGCATAGTATGCATGCCAGAGAAACTGGTCTCTGGTTCAAAGCTTTCTGTTCATCTCCTTTCTAAGCTGGTGCGCTGAGACTTCATTTGCTGCCTTCCAGATAACTAGCTACTAATCCTTGTTTTAATATTAACTTGTTGTATATCTTAGCTAGTTGTTCGGTTAGTGCATCTGCAGCCTCTCACTCCATGATCACACCGTCTAAGGTCCCGTTGTTCTTGATATATCCAACTTCATTAACGTTTGCTCTACCTCTTTCCTTGTTGTGTATATATGACGGCCAGTACTTGTCAGCGAACCCCTTTCCCTTATTCTATCAGGTATTGCCCATGTTGCCTCTAAGAGGACCTCTTTAACTTGTTTGTTTATATCAATGTCTTACAGAATTCCTTGTAATTTTTCGTGACCTTTCCTCCATCGGTCTTCATACGAATTGCTGTGACGTAGTTTTGGTACAGACTTGGTCTTTGCTGTCATGCCGCACACAAATATTCGCTATATATACCTCTGTCTTCTCCATTGCTTTTTCATTTCTGGCTAATCAGTTCAGTTCTTTGTTCATTTTTGTCTTGATGTGTTTTAGATTTCTTTGCCTTTCTTGCATCTCTAGTTTAATCAAGAGCTCTCTCTCTCTTTCCTGTATCCACTTTTCTTCCGAGTATAAAGTTTTTTTCTGCCTCCCAGCACTTCCCAACACGGTGCTCCATCATCTTACATACCGTCTTTTTTCCGGCTTCATTTCCTACTGTATTGTTTTGTTGAAGACTTCCATCCTTCAAAGTCCTCTGTTCTAAGGTCTGGCTTCTCATTCCCTCTACTTGTCATTCTTCTCAAAAGTATAGCTCCACAAGTTACTCAAACTTTAGTACTGTTTGGTTGCTAGTGCCCAGGGAGCAATACATCCAGTTTTCTCTCTTCTCTCGTCCTTAACATGCTGGGGTATAAAGGTTTCCCTTAATCACCTTTTTCAGCTTAGCCTTCCACGTTACTGTTCCATCATGTTGATTCTACTTCTCCAAAACTATTTCTTTGTGGTTAAAGTCTCCAGTGCTTCTGTTATGGAGTAACCATCTCAGTTTGCTACTGTTAGATGGCGACTTGTATATCACTGCAAATATTATTTTGAGTTCTTCAGTCTTAATGAAGGCTAGTATGTGTTCGCTTGCTTCATCTATGTCTCTCCCTTTCAAATCCTCAAAACTTCACTGAATTCTCATTGTAAGTGACACTCATCCGCAACTCCTAACTTGAAATTCTGATTGGAACAGGACATTAAATGTCGTTTCACTTAGCACTGTGTCTATGACACCTACGATGTCTAGCTGACATTTCCTATTCATTCTTTCAACTCATTACACTTGTTTGACAGTCCATCTACATTTGTGAACATAATGAGCTTCCTTTCCCTTACCGTGTGTGTGTGTGTGTGTGTGTGTGTGTGTGTGTGTTTACTCAGTTGTATTCACCTAGTTGAGGTTGCAGGGGTCGAGTTCTAGCTCCTGGCCCCGCCTCTTCACTGGTCGCTATAGGTCACTCTCCCTGAACCGTGAGCTTTATCATACCTCTGCTTAAAGCTATGTATGCATCCTGCCTCCACTACATCGCTTCCCAAACTATTCCACTTTCTGACTACTATGTGGCTGAAGGAATACTTCCTAACATCCCTGTGTGTACTCACCTAATTGTACTCATCTAATAGTGGTTGCAGAGTGGGGTCGAGTCATAGCTCCTGGTCCCGCCTCTTCACTGGTCTACTAGGTCACACTTTCCCTGCTCCATGTGCTGTATCATACCTCTTCCTAAAGCTATGTATGCATCCTACCTCCACTACATCGCTTTCCAGACTATTCCACTTCCTGATAACTCTGTGACTCAAGAAATACTTCCTAACATCCCTGTGATTCCTGTGAGTCTTCGAATTCCAACTGTGACCCCTTGTTGCTGTGTCCCATCTCCGGAACCTCCTGTCTCTGTCCACCTTATCGATTTCTCTAAGTATTTTATATGTCTTTATCATATCCCCCTTATCTCTCCTGTCCTCCAGTGTCGTCAGGTCGATTTCCTTAAACTTCTCCTCGTAGGACATGCCCCTAGCTCCGGGATTAGTCTTGTTGCAAACCTTAGCACTTTTTCTTGGTTCCTTACGTCCTTGGTTAGGTGTGGGTTCCAAACTGGCGCTGCATACTCCAATGTAGGCCTAATATACAGTGAACAGGGTCCTGAACGATTCCTTATTGGGATGTTGGAATGCTGTTCTTAGGTTTCCTAGGTGCCTGTATGCTGCAGCTGTTCTCTTCCTGACAGGTATTCCCTGATACATTGCAGTGCCTTCCCTGTTATCCCTGCCTGGTCTTCCAGGTTTTGCACTAATCCCTAGTGTGGAACTGTGTCAGACGCCTTCTTTCAGTCCAAGAAAATATAATCTACCCACCCCCTCTTACTCCTGTCTTACTGCTGTCACCCTGTCATAGAACTCCAGTAGGTTTGTGACACAGGATTTCCTGTCTCTGAAACCGTGCTGGCTGTAGGTGATAAGCTCATTCCTTTTTGGGTGCTTCAACACTCTTCTCCTGATAACCTTCTCCATGACTTTGCATGCTATTCATGTCAGTGACACTGGTCTGTAATTTAATGCTTAATGTCTGTCTCCTTGTTTTTAAAATTGGGCCTACATTTGCTGTCTTTCATACCTCGGGTAGTCGTCCTGTTTCGATAGATGTGTTGAAGATTGTTGTTAGTGGTACACATAGCTCCTCTGCTCCCTCTCTCAGGACCCATGGAGAGATGTTATCCTGTCTCATCGCCTTTGAGGTATCTAGCTCGCTTAGCAGCCTCTTCACTTCTTCCTCGGTTGTATGTATTGTGTCCAACACTTGATGGTGTATTCCATCTCTCCGTGTTTCTGGAGTCCCTTCTGTCCCCTCTGTGAACACTTCTTTGAATCTGATGTTGAGCTCCTTACATACTTTGCCGTCGTTTCTTGTGATCTCTCCTACTAATTCCTTCCTCAGCCTGATTACCTGGTCTTTGACTGTTGTTTTCCTCCTTATGTGGCTGTACAACAGATTCGACTCAGATTTAGCTTTTGCTGTTATGTCATTTTCGCATTGTCGTTGCATCTCCCTTCTTACCAGTGCATATTCATTTCTGGCTCTATGACTGCTTTCCATTTACTCCTGTGTCCTTTGCCTTCTATATTTATTCCATTCTCTAGCACACCTGGTTTCGGCCTCTCTACACCTTTGGGTGAACCAAGGGCTCATCCTGCCTCTCTCGCTATTTCTGTTACCCTTGGGTACAAACATCTACTCGGCTTCCTTGCATATTGTTCTCATATATTTCATCATCTCGTTTACTGACTTCCCTGCCAGTTCTCTGCCCCACTGAACCCTGTGCAGGAAATTCTTCATGCCTGTGTAGTTCCCTCTCTTGTAGTTTGTCTTTATTTGCCCAGCTCTTCCTGCCTCCCTCTCCACATGTAACTCTACTATGTATTCGAAGCTCAGAACCACGTGATCACTGGCCCCGAGGGGTCTTTCATATGTGATGTCCTCAATATCTGCATTACTCAGGGTGAATACTAGGTCTAGTCTTGCTGGTTCATCCTCCCCTCTCCTCTCCTCTGTCTGTCTGTCTGTCTGTCTGTCTGTCTGTCTGTCTGCCTCTCTTTTTTTTTTTTTTTACACAGGGTTTGATCCCTAGCTTTATTGACAAGCTGTTTACAGGTTAAGGATTCCTAACTTTATTGGCAAGCTAAGAGCTGTTACCTACATCAGCTCATTTGAAAGCATTTTTATTGTTATGAGACATACAAGTAGGGAACAGGATGAAGTTGGAGCCATCTGTGGGCCAGCATTTTCATTTGATCAACTGACTTTATCTCGTTGACATCATTATGCTGTACGAATGTGTTCCATACTCGAGTCATCCTGGGTATATATGATCTCAGATGGAGTGATGTATTATACCAATGTTGGTACCACAGTATTGTACCAGTGTTGGTACCACAGTATTGTACCAGTGTTGGTACCACAGTATTGTACCAGTGTTGGTACCACAGTATTGTACCAATGTTGGTACCACAGTATTGTACCAGTGTTGGTACCACAGTATTGTACCAGTGTTGGTACCACAGTATTGTACCAGTGTTGGTACCACAGTATTGTACCAGTGTTGGTACCACAGTATTGTATCAGTGTTGGTACCAGAGTATTGTACCAGTGTTGGTACCACAGTGTTGTACCAGTGTTGGTACCACAGTATTGTACCAGTGTCGGTACCATAGTATTGTACCAGTTTTGGTAACACAGTATTGTACCAGTGTTGGTACCACAGTATTGTACCAGTGTTGGTACCATAGTACTGTACCAATGTTGGTACCACAGTATTGTACCAGTGTTGGTACCATAGTATTATACCAGTGTTGGTACCACAGTATTGTACCAGTGTTGGTACCACAGTATTGTACCAATGTTGGTACCACAGTATTGTACCAGTGTTGGTACCATAGTATTATACCAATGTTAGTACCACAGTATTGTTTCCAGTGTTTGGGACCACAGTATTGTACCCCGTGTTGGTTTCCCCCAGTATTGTACCAGTGTTGGTAACCCCAGTATTGTACCAATGTTGGCACCACAGTATTGTAACCATGTTGGGACCAACCCTGTACCAGTGTGGTAAAACAGTATTGTACCAGTGTTGGACCACAGTATTGTACCAGTTTGGTCCCCCAAGTATTGTACCAGTGTTGGTACCCAGTATTGTACCGTGTTGGTAACACGTATTGTACTGGGTACCACAGTTTTGTACCGGTTGTCCACTTTATTTCCCAGTGTTGTCCCTTAGTGTTTTTCCCAAATGTTGGTACCATAGTTTTATCCCAATTTTTGGTACCACAGTATTGTACCAATGTTTGTACCCAGATTGAACCAATGTTGGTACCACAGTGATTTAAGAAATCGTAATGACACGATTGCAAATAAACCATACAGAGGGCCGTGTAACTTTTTTGGGTGTAAAAAAATTTCCTAGTTGGATAAATCTTATTGTGGCGTGGTCTAGGGCTGCGCGCGGCTGGAGTTTTGAGACTCTATGACCGCGGGTTCCCCCGGGGGGGGGGTATGGTTTTTTGGTACCAAGTATTGTACCTTTGCTCCACAGTATTGTCCACTGTTGGCAATAGTATTATCCCAAATGTTGATACCATAGTATTTTTCCCAAAGTTGGTCCATATTATTATCCAATGTTGTCCACAGTATTGTACCAGTGTTGGTCCCAAACAGTATTGTCCAATTTTCGTACCACACTTTTGTACCGTGTTGGTCCCACAGTATTGTACCAGTGTTGGTCCCACGTATTGTCCATTTTGGGTACCACAGATTGTACCAGTTTGGTCCCCACAGTATTGTACCAATGTTGGTACCAAATATTGTCCCCAGTTTGGTCCCACAGATGTCCAATGGGGTCCCTCAGTATTGTACCAGTGTTGTACCACAGTATTGTACGTGTTGGTACCACAGTATTTTTTCCGGGTTTTTGGTCCCGTATTGTCCCAATGTTGGACCCACAGTATTGTCCCAGTGTTGGAACCTTTTGTTTTGTCCAATGTTGGTCACAGAAAATTGTCCCAGTTTGGTCCCACGTATTGTCCCCAGTTTTGGGTACCACAGTATTGCCCAAATTTGGGTACCACAGTATTGTCCAGTGTTGCTACCACAGATTGTCCAGTGTTGGTCCCACAGTTTGTACAAGTTCTCCCACACTTTTTGCCAGTTTTGGTACCAAGTATTGTCCCGTTTTGGGTACCACGTATTGTCCCCGGGTTTTGGACCACAGTATTGTACCAGTGTTGGTCCCGTTTGTACCAAAGTTGGTACCCAATATTGTACCAGTGTTGGTCCACGTATTGATCATGGTTGGTCCCTCAGATTGTCCCAGTGTTGGTACCCCAGTATTGTCCCCGTGTTGGTCCACATATTGTTCCAGTTTGGTACCACGTTTTGTCCAAATTTTTCGTCACAGTTTTTGTACCGTGTTGGAACCATGTATTGTAAAAATTGTTGGTACCACGTATTGTACCAGTGTTGGTCCCCACAGTATTGTACAGCGTTGGTACCAATTATTGTCCCAAAGTTGGCCCACGTTTTACCAGTGTTGCCCACAGTATTGTCCAGTGTTGGTACCACAATATTTACCCTTTTGGTCCATAGTTTATACCAATGTTGGTACCAAAAGATTTCCAATTTTGGTCCCAAATTTTATACCATGTTGGTCCCACAGTATTGTACAGTGTTGGTACCACAGTATTGACCAATTTGGTACACAGTATTGTACCAGTGTGGTACCCAGAATTGTACCAAGTTGGTCCCACAGTATTGTACGTTTTGGTCCCACAGCATTGTCCCGTGTTGGTACCCGTATTTCCCAGTGTTGAACAGTTTTTACCGTGTTGGTCCACAGTATTGTTCAGTTTTGGTACCAGAGTATTGTACAGTGTTGGACCACATGTTTTACCGTGTTGGTCCCACGTATTGTACCAGTGTGGGCCCATAGTTTTGTACCATTTTTGGTAACACTGTATTGTACAAGGGTTGGGTACCACAGTATTGTTCCAGTGTTGCTCCATAGTACTGTACCAATGTTGGTACCACGGTTGTACCATTTTTGGTCCCATAGTTTTTTATCCATGTTGGTCCACAATTGACCATGTTGGTACCACTTATTGTACAAATTTTTTTGGTCCCACAGTATTGTAACAGTTTTGGGTACCATAGTTTTTTCCCAAGTTAGTACCACATTATTGTACCGTTTTTGGGTCCCACAGTATTGTACCAGTTTTGGGTTTCCACGTTTGCCCAGGTTGGTCCACAGATTGTCCCAAAATTTTGGAAAACACAGTTTGTCCCGTGTTGGTACCACAGATTGTACCAGTGTTGGTTAATTTTGTACCATGTTGGCACCACAGATTGTCCCGTGTTGGTACCACAGTATTGTACCCAGTGTTGGTCCCACAGTATTGTCCCAGGGGTTGGTACCACAGTATTGTACCAGGTTGGTACCCAGTTTGTACCAGTTTTGGGTACCACAGATTGTCCAGTTTTGGTACCTTTGTGTTTTTCCCAAATGTTGGTACATATTTTTTATACCTTGTTGGACCTCATATTTACCAATGTTGGACCACAGATGCACCAATGTTGGTAACAGTATTGACCAGTGTTGGTACCACAGTATTGAAACCCCCTGTTGGTACCATGTTTTTATCCATGTGGCCATAGTATTTTTCCCAAGTTGGTCCATTTATTATCCAATGTTGGTACCCAGTATTGTCCAGTTTTGGGTACCACACTTTTGCCCCAGTGTTGGTACCACGTATTTTCCCAGGTTGGTCCCACAGTATTGTCCAATGTTGGTCCCACAATATTGTACCGTGTTGGTACCACAGATTGTACCAAGTTGGTACCTCTACGTACCAGTGTTGGTACCAAAGTATTGTCCCATTTTTGGGGTCCCACAGTATTGCCCGTTTGGACCACAGATTGTCCAATTTTTGGTTTCCACAGTATTGACCAGTTTGGAACCTAGTTTTGTCCAATGTTGGTACCACAGTATTGTCCCATGTTGGAAAAAAAGTTTTGTCCCATGTTGGTACCACGTATTGTCCCAAAGTTGGTCCACAGTATTGCCCAGTGGTGTACCACGTTTTGTACCAGTGTGGTACCACAGTATTGTACCACTGTTGGTACCATATTTTATCCCAAGTTGGTCCATAGTATTATACCAATGTTGGAAAATATTATTATCCCAAATGTTGGTACCACGTATTGTCCCAGTTTTGGTCCCACAGTAGTCCAATTTTGGGAACCACAGTATTGTATCGTGTTGGTACCCAGTATTGTACCAGTTTTGGTAAAACGTATTTTTCCAGTGTTGGGACCACGTATTGTACCAAGTTGGGTCTACAGTATTGTACCCGTGTAGGTGCCTTTAATTTTGTCCCAATTTTGGTACCACAGTATTGTACCGTTTGGTAAAAAGAATTGTACCAGTTTTTGGTACCCAGTATTGTCCAATGTTGGTCCCAGTATTGTCCCATGTTGGTACCACAGTTTGTACAAGTTAGTCCCACAGTTTTGTACAAGAGTTGGTACCATGATTGTACCAATGTTGACCCAGTTTTGTACCATGTTGGTACCACTGTATTGTCCCCAGTGTTGGTCCCCCCATAGTATTATCCAAATTTTGGAAACCACATATTACCGGTGTTGGTCCGCATTTTGTCGAATGTGGGAAACAACAGTATTGTTCCATTTTGGTCCCCATAGTATTATCCCAAATTTTGGGTCCCACTTTTGTACCGTTTTGGGTACCACAGTATTGTACCGTGTTGGGTCAATAGATTATCCAATGTTGGTACCTTGATATAAAAAAGTTGGTACCACAGTATTTTTACCAGTGTTGGTCCCAAATTTTGTTCCAATGTGGACCACAGTATTGTCCCAGTGTTGGTACCACATATTATACCAATGTGTGTACCCGTATTGTACCAGTTTGGGTTTACCATGATTATCCAAATTTGGTACCAAAGTATTATCCCAATGTTGTTATCACGTATTGTACCAGTGTTGGTACAGAGTTTTGAAACCAATATTGGTACCACTTACTGTACTATTTTGGTTCCACGAAATTGGCCAGTTTTGGTACCACGTATTGTCCCAGTGTTGGTACCCAGTATTGTACCAGTTTTGGGTACAAGTATTGTACCGTTTGGTATCACATATTGTACCAATTTTTGATACCGCGTATTGTACCAGTGTTGGTACCAAAATATTTACCAGTGTTGGTCCCACATATTGTCCCAGTTTGGACCATGTTTACACCAATTTTGGGTTTCACAGTTTGTACCAGTGTTTGTACCACGATTGTACCATTTTGGCACCACGTTTTGTCCCAGGTTGGTACCATAGTATTTCCCAAATTTTGGGTACCCAGTATTGTACCGTTTTGGTACCACAGTATTGTACCAGTTTTTGGTGCCATGTTTAACCAATTTTGGACCATAGATTATACCAATGTTGGTACCAAGTTTGTACCAGTGTTGGTACCCAGTTTTGTCCAATTTGGTACCACAGTTTTGAACAGGTTGGTACCACAGTATTATACCATGTTGGTACCACAGTATTTTACCAGTGTGGTCCCAAGTATTATCCCAATTTTGGTACCAAAGTATTATACCAATTTGGGGTAAAACTGTATGTCCCCGTGTTGGTCCCTCAGTATTGTCTAATTTTGGGACCATTTTTAAAAGTACTATGTGGTTCCACAGTATTGTCCCAGGTTGGTACCACAGTATTGTACCAGTGTTGGTACCCCTATTGTACCATGTTGTACCACAGTTTGTACCAGGTTGTTACCACAGTATTGTCCCAAAAGTTGGTACCCAGTATTGTCCAGTGTTGGTACCACGTATTGTACCGTGTTGGTTTTCCATAGTACCAACTTGGTACAATGCATTTTACGAAGGTTGGTACCTTTGTTTATCCCAAAGTTGGTACCACAGTATTGTCCCAGTGTTGGAAACCCACAGTATTGTCCAATGTTGGACCACAGTATTGTACAATGTTGGGGTCCCTAGTATTATCCAAGTTGGTACCCCTTTTGTACCAGTTTTGGACCACAGTATTGTCCCAATGTTGGTACCCAGTATTGTACCAGTTTTGGTACCACAGTTTTATACCAAATGTTGGTCCAAAGTATTGTATTGTTTTGGTCGTAGTATTTCCCAATTTTGGGTACCATAGTTTTTCCAATGTTGGTACCAAGTATTGAAACCAGTGTTGTCCCAGTTTTGTACCTGTTGGTCCCACATTACTTACAGGTTGGTTCCACAGTTTTGTACCGTGTTAGTACCTAGTATTTACCAGTTTTGGGACCACTATTGTACCAGGTTGGTACCACATATTGTATAGTTTTGGTCCCACGTTTGTACCAAGGGTTGGTACCAAAGTATTGTAACCAGTGTTGGTCCCACAGTATTTACCAATGTTGGTACCACTTTACTGACTATTTTGGTTTTCCACGTTTGTACCGTGTTTGGTACCACATATCGTCCACTGTTGGTACCTGTATTATCCCAATGTTGGTACCACGTTTTTACCAGTGTTTGGTACCACAGTATTGCCAAGTTGGTACCCAGTATTTTACCAGTTTTGGTACCACGTTTTTTACCAATTTTGGGTATCACAGTATTGTACCAATGTTGGTCCCATAGTACTTACCATGTGATACCATAGTTTTATACCAATTTGGTCCCCACAGTATTGTACCGTTTGGTACAAGTATTGTCCAAGTTGGACCCATTACTGTACTGGGTTTTGGTTCACAGTATTGTCCAGTTTTGGTCCCAGTATTGCCCCAGTGTTGGTACATAGTTTATACCAATGTTGGTACCTCAGTTTTTACCAGGTTTGGTAACAGTATTGTCCCAATTTTGGTACCACAGTACTTATAGTGTTGGTCCACAGTATTGTCCATTGTTGTCCACGTACTGTCTGTTTTTTTAAAACATATTTACCAATGTTCGACCTAGCATTGTCCCGTTTTGGTCCCCACGTTTTGTACCGTGTTGGTACACGTATTGTCAGTGTTGGTCCCGTTTTGTCCCAGTGTTGGTACCATGTATTGTACATGTGGTACCTTGGTATTATCCCAATGTTCGTACCACAGTATTGTACCGTGTTGGTCCACATATTGTCCCAGTGTTGGTACCACGTATTGTACCAGTGTTCGAAACAGTATTGTACCAGTGTTGGTACACAGTTTTATCCAATGTTGTAAAACAATAAGTACTGTTTGGTACCACGTATTGTACCAATGTTGGTACCACAGTTTGCCAATTTTGGTCCCACAGTACGTACTAGTGTTGGCCCAAAGTATTGTACCAGTGTGGTCCCACAGTATGGCCCAGTTTTGGTACCACAGTACTGTATCATTTTGGTACCCGTTTTGTACAAATTTTGGGTACCACGTACTGTATCTGTTAGTACCCCAATACTGTAGTATTTTTGGGTACCCAGTATGACCGGGTTTTGATACCACAAACTGTACCAAATGTTGGTACCAAAATACTTAGCAATTTTGGTGCCAAAAGTACTGCAAATTTTTTGGTCCCACATCTGCCCCATGTTGGTACCACATTTGGTACCAGTGTTGGGGGCCACAATATTTACCAGTGCTGCACCACAAATTTACAAATTTGGGTACCAAAATATTGCCCAGTTTTTGCCCCACAACATTGTTGCGTGTTGGTACCACAATATTATGCAAATTTTGGTACCACAATATTGTACCGTGTTTGCCCCACAACATTGTTGCTGTGTTGGACCAAATATTAGAAATGTTGGTATAAACATTTTGTCCAAGTTTGCAGCACAAATTATCAAATGTTGGTCCACAATATTGTACCAGTGTTTGCACCAAAATATTAAAAAAGTTGGTACCAAAATATTGTCCCAGTGTTTCCCCCAATATTTTTCCCAGGTTGGTACCAAAATTTTGTCCCAAATTTTGGTACCACAATATTGTACCAGTTTTAAATACCACAGCATTGTCCCAGTGTTGCAACACAATTTGGAAGTTTTGGCACCCATATTTCCCCAGTGTTAGTAAAAAACATTGACCAGTATTTGCACCCACAATAGTATAAAATTTTTGGCCACAGTATTTTTACCAGGTTGTCTCCACAGATCTTTAATTATCAAATTTTGGGGTTGGTATAATGCCAGGAGGGCATAATTATAGTTGTGGGTGATGGCTGGGTTCTGATCTTTACAAGTCATTCCCTTGTAAAGAAATGCTATAGTGCCCGTGTTTTTATTATCACTTTACACTCCGTTAAGTTTTTTTCCTTCCCTTTCGATAGTATCTGCCTTGTTGAAAATTTAGACAATTTGCAACCTTGGGAATCTTTAATGAGGAAAGCCGCCACACAGTGGTTACAGTCCATACAAAGGAGAATGGTAAGACCTGGATTTAAAGGAATCGTCCCCCCTTGAGTCGATGTAGTTAGTCAAACAGTCTTGAAAAGAGGACTGTTACACGACTCAAGGTTGAGGGCTGATTACCCCCAAACTCCTCCCTTTTATCCTTTGTATGGACTGATGAAGCCACGTGTGGCGAAACGTTTTTTTCATTAAAAATACCCAAGTGTTCCACATGTGTCTTTTTAAACCCGTCGGGTTTTGAACCATTCTCACCCCCCTGCCTATTCATTGACAAATTTGCCCTATTTATCGGCAATACCTCTATCCTCTAAAAAATACAGTGACTTTTTTAAAATCAAAGTTTGGTGATATGGTCCATTATTTCCCCCCCTTTTTTACATCGCAGAGACGTATGATTCTTATGGTTGGGTTGTTTGATTTAAAATTGAAACGATGTTTTGAGTTTTGGGGAAATTGGGTATTAAATGACCTAGGCTGCTTTAGTGTCAAACTGAAGAATCAACTGGGAAGGGAAAATCTGGGGACTGAAGCCCCCCCCTGCTTCCTTCATTTTTGACTCTGAGTAGATGACTCGACTGAGCGGGAGATGCGATCCAGAGATTGAACTGTGATTTGGTACAACGGAAGGAGCGGGGAAATTTGTCTTGCATATCTTCGTGGGGGTTTCTTGGTGGTTCCTGACAGACAGAACATGACAATAATTTGCAAACATATACCAATGAAACAGAATAGTGCAATAAATTGCCCATGTTTTAAATTATTTAGAAGACTGGCCGGTCATTAAAATAGAAAGAACCTTACGTGGGAAAATTTTAAAATAATATTATAATAACCATATAGAGAAAAAAATTTTAATTATTTTTTAAGCCTTTAATAAGAGGTAAACTTGTGTTCATGAATCTTTTAAAAAGCGGCCGTCCGAGTTCATTTTGGGGGCCTGCGAGGGAATCAGTTATTATGCTCGAGGATAAAAAGTTGGGGCGCCTCATTAACCACAAGTGTTGACGAGAAACATGACAGAAATTTGATAAAAGATTTTGAATTTGCCCAAACCCGCAAAAACACGTCTTTTATTAATGATAACGAAAAATAAGGGCACATAGGGGAAAAATTTGCAATGACAAATTTAAAAAAATAGAAAAGTAAAAAAATGAAGAACGTACTTCCCCAAAAAAACTAGTAACCCCTTACCTACATAAATCACATTGACAGCCCCAAAAATAAAAAAGAATAACTTAAGGTAAAATAATTATCTTTGCGGGGAAAAGTAAGGTATCAAAACAAGCTTCCACGAAAAAGGTAACTTACCTGTGGCTGTCATGAGATTGGGGCCTTTGGGTGAGAAAGGATGCTGAGAGGCGGGGAAGGCTGGGGGATAATTTTATGGAGGGAAGGAAAAACGTTTTTCTTGCTCTGGTGGCTTCTTTCTCACGGGTTTGGGCGACGACTCCAAGAGACAGCAAATTTAATTTCCTTGTCATTTTGTCCAAAAAGGAAGCCGGGGGGGAATAAAATCGTAAAGTTTTGGAAAATTTTTGTATTTTGCACATCCCGAGGTTGGGAATTGGTTCTTGTGTTTTTTTTTTTTATCTTCTCTTTTTACAAAAAAAGGTTACAATGCCGACAAGAGAAATTAAGGGCACAGGGAACATCTGGGGATCTTTATTTTAACGTTTCGCCTCCAGTGGCTTTATCAATACAAAAATTCCAGGACATAACTTGAGATGTTAAACGACATAGTTCTAAATATCTTCAGTCCTGAATTTGTATTGATAAAACCACTGGATGGCGAAACGTCTACAAAAAAGATACCCCTGTTGAAAATGTGTCTTAATTTTACTTCTCTTTCTCCTAAAGTACTGTTAATGGCACTGTTGTTATATCGTCTCGTTACATGATATAAGCGCTGTAAAATGTTGAGTCTTCACAGTGGGGGGCCTCCCGCCTACCAAGGAAATAGATATCACTTAAATATTTTTATGTGCTTACGAATGGCAACGACAACAAATTCTCATTCATTTTATCAACTACATAACTCAATGCAAATTATAAATCATTGAGACTTATTATACAAAAAAAAGTTAAAATGAAATAATTGCTGTTGCTTATAGGTGACTGTTTGAAAAAAACAGTTTAATGAAAGAAAATTGTGTATATAAAAATTAAAGACAGTTTTGATCTCTCACGATTTTTTTTAACAGTACCAAAACAAAAAAGGCTGAATGACTTAAAAAGGAACCAGAAAGGGGTAACACGACCTACCCGGGGTCAGTGTCTGATCAAGTGGAGAGAGTTCGGGGGCTTACCCCGAAACTCCCCCACGTATATTCCAGGGATTCAAAAAAAAAAATTTGTCCATAAAATTTGGGAAATCCCCCGCCCAAAAAAAGAAAACATTTTGTTAATTGAAAGAAAATTTTAAACAAATATTTAAATACCTTAACAAAATTTTTGATGAAAAAAAGGGCATTTTAATTATTTCCAAAAAAACTAATTTGTTAAAAAAAAATGGGAAATGATAAATTTTCCCAACCTGATGAGCGTTCTATGTTTATGTATTATTTGTGAAAAAAAAAAAATTATATTGTTTTTATTGCTTTTTTTGCTAACAGGAACTCGTAGAGTAGAACTTTTTTTTCCCTCTTTTGTTAATTGGGTTGCTGTTCCTGCAAAAAACGCTAATGGGTTATCCTGGAAAACACCTTAATTTTAATTTTCTTTGTTTAGTTAAACAAAAAATACTTGGTGTGAAGAATGCCAATAACAATAGAAGAGCATAATGCTACATACCCAGAGCTGAAACTAATAAGCTTCCATTGCTCAAGCGTATCCCCTTTACGCTTAATCGGGTTTTTATGAGACGGAACCCGAATATCGTAGCTTCTGGTTTTTTACTTTTCCCCCTGGACACTTGTCCTTTCCCTCATGGTTAGGATGTTTTTGTCCCTGAAAGTACTGTACATCTTAGTGGGAATGTTCAACTAATTTTATATTATTGTTTGTTGCTGAAGGGTTGTTTAAAAAGGGATTCAGACAAAACAGTTTTTGTTAAAAAGCGTAAAAAACTTATTATCAGTTTGGGAAAAATCAAAAATCCTTTTCAATACCCAATAAGGCAAAGAATTTCTGTTCTTCAGCGGGAAGCTTTTTGATTTCCAAAAAAACTCGCAAGGCTACAACGGGGCCAACCCTACCGCGAGGACAACCAAAAACCCCCTCCCACGTTTTGAGACCCAAATTCGTTGGCTTTTGAAGAGTCTTAACTCGTGTCCTAAGAGAAGGATGTGAAAACCTCGTCGGGGAAAATATGGGATAGAAGCTTTGGTTGCTGAACAAGGAAGACTCGGGCTCTCTTATTTTCAAACCAATTGGTATTTCTTAAAGGAAATGTTTAAAAATGAACATGAAAAATTGTATTTCGGCATATAAGGAGCCGCTTTTTACCCACAAAAATTCCGGGAAAAAGGGGGGGAGGTTCGGGTTAAATGACAAGTGGTGGGACATGCTGCCGTCCAAATAACCCCAAATTAACCCACTCCCACAAAACTTCTTTCAAGGTTAGAGTAATTAGTAATTATCATAACTTTCTGCCATAAAATTCACATATAACCTCGTATTCGGGGACGTAATAAGCCCACAGTTTTAGCAATGGTAAAAAATTTTTTTTAAAATAAACCCTCCTTAAAAAACAGGTAGCCCTCGCTAGGTCCCTATCATTCAACAACACTGTGAGCAAAGAAACAATAAAAAAGGGAACACTGCAAAGGCACTGACACATACGTACAGGTCCTTCTCTAACCCAAACCACTAAAAAAAAATTTCCCAACCCATTTGCAAGGTCCCAAGGGAAAAAGTAGTGGCCCCGTTAACTCATTTGTGAAAGTCCCCCCAAATTTAGGGTCCCCTTTTATACCCGCGCTTATATGCGGGGAAAAAAAAAAAAACGATATTTTAAAAAAAAAATCCTACAATTTTACGCTTTTCAAAAAAAATGAAATCTTTAAACTTTAAAAAAACATATAAAGTTTTACAATTTTTTAATAAATCAAATAAAAAAGGACAATTTTCAATATCTATTTCAATAGATATTTAAGAACATATTTTTTTTTGGGAACGAGATGAAGATAAATTTGACCCAAATTAAACGACAAGTGAAGGTTCTGTTGTAACAAATGAAGGTTCTGTTTAACATGTGAAGGTTCTGTTTTAACAAGTGAAGGTTCTGTTGTAACAAGTGAAGGTTTTGTTGTAAAAAGTGAAGGTTTTGTTTTTTAAAAAGTAAGGGTTCTGTTGTAACAAGTGAAGGTTTTTGTTTTAACAAATGAAGGGTTTGTTGTAAAAAAGGTGGGTTGCTGTAACAAGTGAAGGTTCTGTTGTAACAAGTGAAAGGGTTTGTTGTAAAAGTGAGGTTCTGTTGTAACAAAGTGAAAGGTTTGTTGTAACAAGGAAAAAGGGTTCTGTTTTAACAAGTGAAAGGGTTTTGTTGTAACAAGTGAAGGGTTTGGGTGTAACAAATGCGGTTTTTTGTTGTAAAAAGTGAAGGTTCTGTTTTAAACAAGTGAGGTTCTGTGTAACAAGTGAAGGTTTTTTTGTAAAAATGAAAATTTGTTGTAACAATGAAAATTCTGTTTTAAAAGTGAAGGTTCGTTAAAAAAGTGAAGGGTTTTGTTGTAAAAAGTGAAGGTTCTGTTTTAAAAGTGAAGGTTCTGTGAACAAGTGAAAGGGTTTGTTGTAACAAGTGAAGGTTCGTTGAACAAGTAAGGTTTGTTGTAAAAGTGAAGGGTTTGTTGTAACAAGTGAAGGGTTTTGTTTTAACAAGTGATTTTAAAAGGGAAGGTTTTGTTGTAACAAGTGAAAGGTTGTTGTAAAAAGTGAAGGGTTTTGTTGTAACAAGTGAAGGTTCTGTTGTAAAATAGTGAAGGTTCTGTTCTAAAAAGTGAAGGTTCTGTTTTTAACAAGTGAAGGTTCTGTTTAAAAAATGAAGGTTCTGTTTAAAATGAAGGTTTGTTTTAACAGGGAAGGTTCGTTGTACCAAATGAAATTTTTGTTGTAACAAGTGAAGGGTTCGCTGTAACAAATGAAGGTTCTGTCGTAACAAGTGAAAATTTGTTGTAACAAGTGAAGGTTTTGCTTAACAAGTGAATGTTTCTGTGTAACAAGGAAGGTTCTGTTTTAACAAGGAAGGTACGTTGTAACAAGGAAGGTTCATGATCACGAAAAAGTAATGACACGAGCAAACAAACCGTACCACGGGGGGGGAAGAACCAGGATCAAGAGTCTCAAAAATCCCGACCGTCGCGTTAGCCCCTGGTTAGCTAGCCACAATAAGATTCGTCCAATAGGTACATTTCTACACCATAGGAAGGTTTTAGGCACCACTGGACCACAAATGCAATTTTTTCAGACGAATCTCCCGCTAGCGTGGGCCTGACGAATCAGCTCAAGTCCCCTCAAAGCCGTTAACATGACTCACGAAATCGTAAAAAGAGTTTTTAGAGTCTTGATCGGGGTTCTATCCCGCCCCTGGGACGGTTTGTTTACCTGAAGATTTTTTGTAAAACTGAAGGGTTTTTCTGTAACAAATGAGTCATATACTTTTTTGAAGTGCTTCTACATATATTCTTGACCTTTTTATCACATGAGAGACACAACCTCAAGAAAAAGTTTTGTTAGTGGGTTTGGGTTGTAAAGAATCTGCCTGTATGGGCAACAAACCAGCTGAAGTGATCCTCCTTTCTTATGTTCTTAGTCTTTTCCCGAGTTTCTCAAGGTCACTGTTCCCCCGGTCAGACAAGAACTAGCAACTTTTCGACTTCCCCGGGCTTTTTTGTAAAAAGTTAATTACCACATTCATGATTTTTTTGTGATCTACGATATTTTTTCACTACACACATGGTGCCTGAAGCCTCACCGGGTTTTGGGATAGGAAATATAGATTTGTTGAGAAGCCTCGCTGATTACCAAAGAATATTTAAGTAGAACACAGATGCCTGTTTTATGTACATGAACTACAAGGTTGCTACTGACTCTATAGGCTTGATGCGCTGATCAACTTAGTGTACAGTTCTGACAGCATAAAAAGTAAAGTAAAACCTTGGGTAGTTTCAAGTATAGGTTGGATGGGTACGCGAGTGACAGGGGTTGGATTTGAGTGGGTCTTGCACCCGAGTTAGTGGATTTATCATGGATTTAATTAATTTTATTAATTTTTAAAAATCTTTTAAACAGATGTGATTATTATTGTTGTTTTTTTAAGCGGGAAGTGAAACTAAGCGGAGTGAAGTAGACTGAAAATTAAATTACCAGGAATTAAATTACCGGAATCCAATTACCGAGAGTCAAATTACCGGTAAAGAGTTTCCCACCACCACAGTTTTGGCTGCACCTACAAACTGTCCTCCATCTTGGATTTATTGCAGTGTTCATTCTCTTGTTGCTTTATTATTATCTCGTGTTTCTAATTCTCAGTTTTTTGTTTCCTGACACTTAGTTCATTTCTAAGTTCATTTATCGCATGACTAAGCTGTTGAATAGTCGTATTTTCTTCATTTATCACAGATTTTGTTATTTTTAAGCACCGAGGAACAGCGACCCAAAATTATGGAAACACGTTCACCTTCAGAGTCCAGGAGCTGTACTGCCCAGCTAGGCTCAAGTCCGACTAAGTTGTCTTTGAAAACATTACTACTCTTTATTCTTGCTTGTAAGCTCATTATTCCACATCAATTAGCTGTGCCTCTAATTGCTCCAATATCATGTCAACTACTAATTGTTAGAAAAGCTTAGAAAATTATCAGATTGACGTTTTCCTTCAGTTGGTTTAGAATTAGTTTCTGGACTTCAGATTTTGTTTGTAGGTAGCTAGGCGTAGAATTAAAATTATTACTGATATTCTTAGTTTTCCGATGACTACAAGCTTAATTTCCTCCTCTATAGAAGCTTAGGTTAGATTCACCTAAGTTAGGCAGTAATTGTTTAGCTAGTCACTAAATCCTCACACTAATCAAACAAAAAATATTAAGTAAATGAAAGGTAAGACTAAATCCCAGTTTTAAGCACAGCACTAATTAATGAGTCGTCGCTCTAACTACTACGAAATGATGTTCCGACGATGTCAGTATAACCCGCAATAAAAGTTTGACTCTCCGCTTCTATGCATGTATTTCGTGTAACATTACACAAGGGCTAGTGTTGGACCATTGTCCAAACTCAAATCCTGGCATCAATATTTTATTTGCTTCGAAAAACAAGCGCTTAATATCACCACGGAGCGTTTGAATTGTGAACAATTTCCAGTCCCAGCCTTGATGTTCTATAAACAATGTCCAGTCCCAGCCTTGATGTTCTATAAACAATGTCCAGTCCCAGCCTTGATGTTCTATAAACAATGTCCAGTCTCAGCCTTGATGTTCTATAAACAATGTCCAGCCCCAGCCTTGATGTTCTATAAACAATGTCCAGTCTCAGCCTTGATGTTGTATAAACAATGTCCAATCTCAGCCTTGATGTTCCGTAAACAATGTCCAGTCCCAGCCTTGATGTTCCGTAAACAATGTCCAGTCCCAGCCTTGATGTTGTATAAACAATGTCCAGTCTCAGCCTTGATGTTGTATAAACAATGTCCAGTCTCAGCCTTGATGTTCTATAAACAATGTCCAGTCCCAGCCTTGATGTTCTATAAACAATGTCCAGTCCCAGCCTTGATGTTCTATAAACAATGTCCAGTCTCAGCCTTGATGTTCTATAAACAATGTCCAGTCCCAGCCTTGATGTTGTATAAACAATGTCCAGTCTCAGCCTTGATGTTGTATAAACAATGTCCAGTCTCAGCCTTGATGTTCCGTAAACAATGTCCAGTCCCAGCCTTGATGTTCCGTAAACAATGTCCAGTCCCAGCCTTGATGTTGTATAAACAATGTCCAGTCTCAGCCTTGATGTTGTATAAACAATGTCCAGTCTCAGCCTTGATGTTCTATAAACAATGTCCAGTCTCAGCCTTGATGTTGTATAAACAATGTCCAGTCTCAGCCTTGATGTTGTATAAACAATGTCCAGTCTCAGCCTTGATGTTGTATAAACAATGTCCAGTCTCAGCCTTGATGTTCTGTAAACAATGTCCAGTCCCAGCCTTGATGTTCTGTAAACAGGTTTGTCTTTTACTTTAAATTATTTTTTCTCTTGCTTTTAGACTTTTGTGGTTTATGGAAGGTTTATTTTAATGTTTATCACGAATTTACATAAAATTCTCGCAGTCTCACTAAAATGAAAATATAAATATATGGTCTGGCAGACTTCTTTAATACGACATTGTTCTGATAAAAAAAAAAGCTTGAGATAATTTCCAACTACGGTCACTTTTGCACTGAATATATATATATATATATATATTATATATATATATATATATATATATATATATATATATATATATATATATATATATATATATATATATATATATATATATATATATATATATATATATATATATATATATATATATATATATGCAATAAGATCACAGTAAACAGGTGATTTCAAAATATGCAAAACAACCACTCTGAAAGAATAGAGAAATTCCAAGCGCTTTCGTGACTACTCACATTATCAAGGAACTATGAAAGTGAAGCATCCAAGGAAGCTATATAAGGGGTCGGCCAGCACCTCACTATCAGATCCCACAACGGTTAAACACGTGACGCGCGGCGAGCCAACTTGGATAGGTCCTTTGCAAAACTCACCCCCAAGCTATTTATTTGTCCAGTGTATTATTAAATTCTTCCCAAATTCTATTAATTATAAATGGATCTAATTCATATAAACCAAAGGAAATATTCATATTATTGTCAAAACTGCTTTTTATGAAACAAGATTCAATTATATTCCTGTCGACCATGGACTTGTTTGATACTACTTTCTCAACTTTTTGAAAATCAATTGGATGGTTAAAATCTCTTACATGAATAAATAGAGCATTGGAATCTTGTCCAGTTCTAATGCTATATTTATGTTGTTTTAATCTTAGTTCGAGATTTTTACCAGTTTGACCGTAATAAACTTTATCGCAAATTTTACAAGGAATCTTATAGACACATCCATCAGCATTTTGGGGGGAATTCTTAATCAAAAGTTTTTTTACTGTATCAAGATTTTTGAATACAACTTTAATATTAAAAGTCTTAAGAAGAGAAGGCATATCAACCAAGTTTTCATGGTAAGGGAGAACCAACATATTTTTAGTTGAATAAGGCTGGTTGCCCTTTTTTTGGATTATAAAAAGTGTTCCTAGCAACTTTAAAAGATTTATCAATTACATTTCTTGGATATTTTAAATCATTACCTATTTCATAAATTTTGGATATTTCCTCATCTATGAACTCAGGACTACAAATTCGTAAAGCTCTCAAAAACATTGATGAGAAAACAGACAGTTTGACTCTATCTTGATGCGAGGAATAATAGTGGACATAGGAACAGTTACAGTAACGATGCCTTTCTGGGCCATGGTGTCTTCACTGGTTACATGCCTCAGTGCTCCAGTAGTATTACCCTCTTTTATTTTTTGCTAATTTGAAGCATCAAGTGTTCTATTGTTGGCATTCGCCCAGCGGGTGTTTGTCACCCTGGAGGGGAGACGGATAAGTTGACATCTCCAGGGAATACATCTATTGCCCTAATAACAGATGTTGCTAGAAACTTGTTTCTCCTTGGTGGGACAGGCAGACAGGTATTGCCAAATAGCAGTAGGTTGTGCCAGGATTCGTTATTTGCATGGAAATCGTTGACTTTCTTCAAGAGGTCAGCGAATTTGCTAGCAGCCTGTGGGTGAGCTGTTTTGTGCATGTGTGTCGGCGCCCTGTTGGATGTTAATTTGATTGCAGATTTGAGGTCCTCTGTAGAGGTGAAGTCACGGTAGCTGTCATCGCTGTCTGCTGGAAGGAGCTGTTGGTTATTCCCATTTAAAGCCCTCCGGGAGTCTAGACATCCATTGTATGCATGAATGTTGCCATTTGAGGGACTGAGTGCACACTCCCCGTGGCACACCTGGCATAGGCCTCGTGAGCGGGTGCCACGGTGTTCGCTCTGTCGTGAAGATTTCTGGGAACCCGGCACATGTTGTGACATTGCTAACATCGTGGGCGTGGGAGGGCGCCAGCTGTGGAATGACGGGTGAAGGACAGCATGGATGTTTGAGGGATGTGAAAGAGGGAGTAGGGAGCTGTAATGAGAGTAATTGGTGGGGGACTAAAAGGCAACACCCTTGGTCAGGATGGCAGGAGGTTTAGACCGGGATGTTGGGAGGGGACCAGGGATGGGTGGCGAGGGAAGTGGCCCTATCTGTTCACTAATGATGCACATCACTGACTAAATTTAGGTAATTGTTATACACGTATTATTCCATTTAGAAAAACCCTCGCCATATGCCACACTAATCACCATGCTCTCACTATTAACCGAGGTGTTCTGTTGAATATCCAGTGATAGGGAATCCTGAGCGACAACCCCACCCCCAACTTTGCAACCCTGGCCGAACGCAGAGGGTAAACAATTCTCTACACCTCCGCTAGCAGGTTTCCCTCAAGACCACCACTTCCTGGAGTTTACCTGGAGTTTACCTGGAGTTTACCTGGAGTTTACCTGGAGAGAGTTCCGGGGGTCAACGCCCCCGTGGCCCGGTGTGTGACCAGGCCTCAATCCAACGTACGAGCCACAGCCCGGCTGGTCAGGTACCGACTTTAGGTGTTTGTCCAGTGCCTGCTTGAAGACAGCCAGGGGTCTATTGGTAATCCCCCTTATATATGCTGGGAGACAGCCGAACAGTCTTGGGCCCCTGACACTTATTGTGTTGTCTCTTAACGTGCTAGTGACACCCCTGCTTTTCATTGGGGAAATGTTGCATCGTCTGCCGAGTATTTTGCTTCCTACATGCTTCCTACATGCTTCCTACATGCTTCCTACATGCTTCCTACATGCTTCCTACATGCTTCCTACATGCACACTGTACTTTCACTGATACAGAAGCAAAGGCCTTATGCAGAGGATTGTCACGACTCTGTAATCTCCGGTGGATACTCACGATGATGTCTGCCGAAACTGGCACTTGCCAGCCATGTTGGTTCTTGGTTTACACACAAAATGTTTGGAGCACCACAAACTGGCTCCCTTCTGATGAAAACTTAGAAAACTTACCTAACCTTGTTATAACAAGCGCATTTTAATTTAGCCTAATCCAGCGAAATATATTTTAGATACGTTTACAATATTTTAATAATAAACACAATGAAATATTTCTAGCCACGAGTTGTTTTGCTTACACTTATAACAATATACACAGACCTTCCAGCGGAACTCATTTCTGACCTTGATTCTGACTAATTCTGAAATCGTTTAATTATAACGAAATGTTAGTTTCGAAATATCAGTGTCGCACAGCATGCAAATTTTGTCTTTATTTAAACGCTAAAAAATGACCAATACATTTCTTAAGGAGCCACCGACCTGTGTTACACTGTGAGATCTGTACCTGCGTAACAATAACTGGAATGTTACGAATTTTCTATGGTATGACTCACGAAATCGTAATGACACGATTGCAAACAAACCATACCCCGGCTGGGATTGAACCCGCGGTCAGCGACGGGCTGGAGTTTTGAGACTCTTTGATCGCGGGTTCAATCCCAGCCGGGGTATGGTTTGGTTTCTTATGGTAATTCCCTGTAGATTGAAACGCGGTAATATAGTGTAAGCTTTGTGTTGCTGTATATCCGTAAAGTGGAAGCAACATTAGCATATTACAGGAAATGTCACAGCGATGCGGAAAGTGAAGACAACAACGTATTCACATAACAATTAAGAAACATCATTGTAGGTTCTCATTTAGGCAAGTGAAATGGGAATTTTCTGTGTGTCGAAAAAAAATGTTACAATAAACACTAGGAGGAAATGAGTTACATGATATTTGAAAGTTATGATGTATGACTTGCGTTCTGGAAATCATGATAGACTTGATGAAAATGAGGAAATAAACGAGAGATACCAGTAAGGGGAGCCAGGGAACCTGTGGACGTGAAGTCCCGTTACCTGGCAGGTACCTCCACCTCGTTTCTCCTTCCACCACTTGCGCTTGAGAGTGTGTAGTCTGCCAACCTCCTGCAACTTGAGCACCGCAGAGTTGAGCAACGTCCGGTACGGTGATCCTGTTGTTCAAGTGTGGGAACCCACAACATTCACGTGTTTCCCAATAATATAAAACATAGGTTAAAAGAGATACAATTATGTTCACAGAAGCAGCACATAATATAGACTAAAGGTTTTCTTCCGTCTTGAACAGACTTTGCAATTAAAAGTAATTTATCTTGTAATGTGTTTTATGTAGCATGTGTACAATTATGTAATATACTCAGCTGTGTTATTATCAAACTTTTTAAATAATTCATATGTTAACCTTTATAGATAACACAAACAAGAAATACATACATACATACATATATATATATATATATATATATATATATATATATATATATATATATTATATATATATATATATATATATATATATATATATACATACATATGTGTATATATATATATATATATATATATATATATATATATATATATATTATATATATATATATATATATATATATATATATATATATATACATATATATATATATATATTATATATATTTATATATATATATATATATATATATTATATATATATATATATATATATATACATATATATATGTATATATAAGGTAAGGTGCCTAGAGATTGGCAGAGAGCATGCATAGTTCCTTTGTATAAAGGCAAAGGGGACAAAAGAGAGTGCAAAAATTATAGGGGGATAAATAACAAAAAGGCACAATACCGTGATTGGAACGATACATTAATAACTTCCCCTTTCACGCACCTCTGTGCGCTTGCTCTCCCTCTGTGGGCATCTAGCTCTCTTGCAGTGCTCCCCTTCCTTTGTTTTTGTTTTTGACTAGCTCGTCATCCTTATTTCCCACTTCTGCCACTACCACTACTACTACCTCTTCTTCTTCTACTACTACTACAACTACTGATGAAATTAAGACACATGTGCGGCGTCTGGTTGTCTTTGTTGTGGACGTTTCGCCATCCAGTGGCTGGCTGGATGGCGAAACGTCTACGATGGGGATGCCCGGGTGTTGTGCATGTGTCTTAATTTCATCTTGTCGGTATTATATACAATTCTTGTACTACTACTACTACTACCTCCACCTCTTCCTGCCTATATATAGCCGTCCTGCTGCACCTCTGTTAGTGTGACTTTGTCAATGGTCCAAGTCGGACCGAAACGTCGTCGTAAACTTCTCTCTTTTATGTGCGGGTTATTTGTGTATAGGGGGATAAGTCTGTTGAGTATATCTGGTAAAGTGTATGGTAGAGTTATTATTGAAAGAATTAAGAGTAATTCGGAGAATAGGATAGCAGATGAACAAGGAGGCTTTAGGAAAGGTAGGGGGTGTGTGGACCATGTGTTTACAGTGAAACATATAAGTGAACAGTATTTAGATAAGGCTAAAAAAGGTTTTTTGTGGCATTTATGGATTTGGAAAAGGCGTATGACAGGGTGGATGAGGGGCAATGTGGCGGGTTTTTGCAGGTGTATGGTGTAGGAGGTAGGTTACTGAAAGCAGTGAAGAGTTTTTACGAGGATAGTGAGGCTCAAGTTAGAAAATGTAGGAAAGAGGGAGATTTTTTCCCCGGGTAAAGTAGGCCTTAGACAAGGATGTGTGATGTCACGGTGGTTGTTCAATATATTTATAGATGGGGTTGTAAGAGTAAATGCGAGGGTCTTGGCAAGAGGCGTGGAGTTAAAAGATAAAGAATCACACATAAAGTGGGAGTTGTCACAGTTGCTCTTTGCTGTTTGACACTGTGCTCTTGGGAAAATTCTGAAGAGAAGTTGCAGAGGTTGGTGGATGAATTTGGTAGGGTATGTAAAAGAAGAAAATTAAAAGTGAATACAGGAAAGAGTAAGATTATGAGGATAACTAAAAGATTATGTGACGAAAGATTGGATATCAGATTGGAGGGAGAGAGTATGGAGGAGGTGAATGTATTCAGATATTTGGAAGTGGACGTGTCAGCGGATGGGTCTATGAAAGATGAGGTGAATCATAGAATTGATGAGGGGAAAAGGGTGAGCGGTGCACTTAGGAGTCTGTGGAGACAAAGAACATTGTCCTTGGAGGCAAAGAGGGGAATGTATGAGAGTATAGTTTTGCCAACACTCTTATATGGGTGTGAAGCATGGGTGATGAATGTTGCAGGGAGGAGAAGGCTGGAGGTAGTGGAGATATCATGTCTGAGGGCAATGTGTGGTGTGAATATAATGCAGAGAATTCGCAGTTTGGAAGTTAGGAGGAGGTGGCGGATTAGAAAAACTGCTGTCCAGAGGGCTGAGGAAGGGTTGTTGAGGTGGTTCGAACATGTAGAGAGAATGGAGCGAAACAAAATGACTTCAAGAGTGTATCAGTCTGGAGTGTGAGCAAAGTAACATTTATGAAGGGGTTCAGGGAAACCGGCATGCCGGACTTGAGTCCTGGAGATGGGAAGTACAGTTCCTGCACTCTGAAGGAGGGGTCTTAATGTTGCAGTTTAAAAACTGTAGTGTAAAGCACCCTTCTGGCAAGACAGTGATGGAGTGAATGATGGTGAAAGTTTTTCTTTTTCGGGCCACCCTGCCTTGGTGGGAATCGGCCATTGTGTTATTATAATATAATATATATATATGTATATATATATATATTTATATTATTATATATATATTATAATATATTTTATAAATATTATATTATATATATATTATATAATATATATAAAACAATCGGCCGTTTCCCAATAAGGTAGGGAAGCATATAGGAGTCCCTTTTCTGAGGAATCGTTTCGCCACACAGTGGGTTCATCAGTCCCTTAGCCCTGGGTAAAGGGGCTAATTACCTCAAACTCCTCCTCCCTTTACACCGTTCTTCTTGTGTTGGACTGATGAAGCCTCTGTGTGGCGAAACGTTTCCTCAATAAAGATTCCTTAATGTTGCAAAAATGTCTTATTCTTCAACGTGGGCAGTTTCCTAAACTATTTATCACATTCTCTTTTGTTTGCCTTCGTAAAAGGAACTATGCATGTTCTCTGTCAATCCCCAGGTACCTTCCCTCTTCCCTACATTTATTAAGTAAAAGCAGGAACCACACCAGGAACACATCCTCATCTACTTTTAAAAATTTCTGTATTGATCCCATCAATCGCAGCTGTCTAAACCCCCCTTTTATTTTACCCACAGCCTCATGCACCTCTCTCACACTCACATCTGACTTTTCCTCACTCCTAAAAGATTTTATACCTCCCTGATCAATGCTTGAAATCACAGCTTCCATCTCCTCATCAATATTTAACAATTCCTCAAAATATTTCCTCAATCTTCCTAATACCTCCAACTCATCTTAAAATATCACAAAATCACTCTTCAATTTTTAACTCTCGAATCCATTCGTTCTCTAGGCTTTCTAAACTTATTGATCTCACTCTAAATTTTTATTGTCAACTAAATTTGATAACAGCTCAACACTCACTCTCTCATTCGTTCACTTTACCTCATGATCTTCCAGCCAAAAAAAAATCTATGTACAGTATCGGAAATTTAAAACCTCTAAATAAATAAAATAAATGTAATATAAGGGGGTTTTGGGGTGTGGTAATAGCGTAGTAGATCTTACCTGGAGGAAGAGCTATACCGTAGCTCTTGGAGTCGAGAGGTCCCCCAACCTGAGTGAGGTCACAGTACCTCTCAGTGATGTACTCAATACTGGAGGATTCCATCATGAATGCGTACTGCCCATCGCCTTTTTGAACTCTCTTAACTCCTTCCTCATTTGACTTGGTGTAAACGGAAGGATTTTGAGATTCCATGAAGCTAAACATTCGCTGGTAAGTTGGCAACTTGGAATTACTGAAAATATATATATATCATTGATGAACGACCAGGTCTCTTACAAGCTACCATCTACTGATGCTATAATGATATTGACACACGTCGGTTGTTAATGCTGTGATTTATTGAAACACCAATAATAAAAATGACTTAAAATACGTAATCCAATATACACCTTTCATGGTATGGCGGGATAGCAACGCATAATGAGAGTTATCAATCTTTCGCAGCAAAAAAAAAAAAAAAAAAAAAAAAAAGCCCACGGCATAATTATAGTGTATAGTGTAAAGTATCATAATAATAATAATAATAATAATAATAATAATAATAATAATAATAATAATATATCTTTATTTACTACAAGCACATGTACAAGGTGTACCGACCATAGCTGACACCAATGACATACTACTATATAGAAAGCCTTTGTTATGCAGAGCATTTGGGTGCAAAAATTAGGTCAGTTTTGTCCCAGGATGCGACCAAAACCCAGTCCAAACACCCAGGGTACCCATTTACTGTGGGGGGAACATAGACAACCGATGTAAGGTACATGTCGATGTTTCTACCCTACGCCGGGAAATCAAACCTGGACCCTCGCCGGGTAAAGCGAGAGCTTTGCCACAGCCACGGCACGTGGTGGCTCCTGCCAAACTAGGGTTAAATTGTTAACCTGCCGGCCTCTTTCCAGGGGTAGTCAAAACCCAATGTGGGGAGGGCTGAGCCGGCTTTAGACATATTCGCTGACCATCTTACGGTGTATACCTACTGGTCTTAGTACTTACCTGACCACCTTATGGTATATATCTACTGGCAGTGGATGGTACTTATTTGACCATATTTGACCATTTTACGGTATACTGGCAAGAGACAGTATTCACCTACCACCATATGTGGCCTTAGAAGCAGTATTCGACCACCTTAGCAAGTCGGCGGAGCATGTGACACTAAAAGAAGCAGGCGGAGTGTACACTGAAGAAAGGATTGGACCGTAGTGTGACACTGAAGAAACTAAATAATGTAGATCTTAATGTAGATCGTAGTGTGACACTGGAGGAAGAAACAGAGTGTGGCACTGATGTAAGAAAAGGGCGTAGTGTAACACTGAGAGACTGTAGTGTCGTGTGACACTGAAGAAAGGTAAGATAGCAGTGACACTGGGTGTCAGTGACTTGTTGGTCTCTGAGGAGAAACGCAGGGGTGATACTGAGGAAGGACTGTACCCTGTGTGGTAGGACGAACTGTCGTGTGATCCAGTGTATGATGTATATGTATGGAGATGTTACTTATAATTTATTATTTTATCACGTACTGTGACACAGTGGTGTCAGGAATGTACCCTGTTTATGGTTGGGTCATGAATGAAATTATAATTTATTATTGTAACTGTTTTATATATATATGTATACATATATATGTATACATATATATATATATATTTATATATAAATATTATATATATTAATATACATATATATGTATACATATATATACATATATAATTTTGGGGGTGCCAGGTGAAATGATAAGGGGAGACCTTTGATTGATCTTTGTATAGAAAGGGGTTTAGTTATAGGTAATACATATTTTAAGAAAAAAGAGGATAAAAAGTATACAAGATATGATGTAGGGCGAAATGACAGTTTGTTTGTTGGATTATGTATTGGTAGATAAAAGACTGTTGAGTAGACTTCAGGATGTACATGTTTATAGAGGGGCCACAGATATATCAGATCACTTTCTAGTTGTAGCTACACTGATAGTAAAAGGTAGATGGGGTACAAGGAGAATAGAAGCATCAGGGAAGAGAAGGTGAAGGTTTATAAACTAAAAGAGGAGGCAGTTAGGGTAAAAATATAAACAGCTATTGGAGGGTAGATGGGCATGAGAGCATAGGGAATGGGGTCGAAGAGGTATGGGGTAGGTTTAAAAATGTGTGTTAGTGTTCAGCAGAAGTTTGTGGTTACAGGAAAGTGGGTGCAGGAGGGAAGAGGAGCGATTGGTGAAATGATGATAAAGAGAGTAGTAAGGGAGAAAAAAATTAGCATATGAGAAGTTTTTAACAAAATAGAAGTGATGCAAGGAGGGAAGAGTAATATGGAGAAAAGAGAGAGGTTAAGAGAGTGGTGAAGCAATGTAAAAAGAGAGCAAAAGAGAGACTGGGTGAGATGTTATTCAACAAATTTTGTTGAAATTAAAAAAAAAGTTTTGGAGTGAGATTAACAAGTTAAGAAAGCCTAGAGAACAAATGGATTTGTCAGTTTAAAAAAATAGGAGAGGAGAGTTATTAAATGGAGAGTTAGAGGTATTGGGGAAAATGGAGGGAATATTTTGAGGAATTGGTTAAATGTTGATGAAGATAGGGAAGCTGTGATTTTGTGTATAGGGCAAGGAGGAATAACATCTTGTAGGAGTGAGGAAGAGCAGTTGTGAGTGTGGGGGAAGTTCGTGAGGCAGTAGGTAAAATGAAAGGGGTAAGGCAGCCGGGATTGATGGGATAAAGATAGAAATGTTAAAAGGGAGGTGGGGATATAGTTTTGGAGTGGTTGGTGCAATTATTTAATAAAAGTATGGAAGAGGGTAAGGTACCTAGGGATTGGCAGAGAGCACGCATAGTTCCTTTGTATAAAGGCGAAGGGATAAAAGAGAGTGCAAAAATTATAGGGGAATAAGTCTGTTGAGTATACCTGGTAAAGTGTATGGTTAGAGTTATAAATGAAAGAATTAAGAGTATGACGGAGAATAGGATAGCAGATGAACAAGGAGGCTTTAGGAAAGGTAGGGGGTGTGTGGACCAGGTGTTTACAGTGAAACATATAAGTGAACAGTATTTAGATAAGGCTAAAGAGGTCTTTGTGGCATTTATGGATTTGGAAAAGGTGTATGACAGGGTGGATAGGGGGGCAATGTGCAGATGTTGCAAGTGTATGGTGTAGGAGGTAGGTTACTGAAAGCAGTGAAGAGTTTTTACGAAGATAGTGAGGCTCAAGTTAGAGTATGTAGGAAAGAGGGAAATTTTTTCCCAGTAAAAGTAGGCCTTAGACAAGGATGTG
>NC_069418.1:58142442-58152442 GCF_026875155.1 Cherax quadricarinatus | reverse complement strand
GGCGTGGTGAAGAGGCTCTTGGTCTGAGGAATTAGACTTGTCGGTCTTCTTCCTCAGACCGAACCTAATTACCCCCCCAATCTCCCCTCCCCTATCCCATCCTCCCCATCCTCCCCATCTTTTTCCTTTCCTCCTCCTCCTCCCCACCCCTCCCTTTTGCCCTTCCTCTTTTTGGCCTTTGGGATTTCTCCCACAGGCGCGCTAGTTCCTAGGTAGGGGAAAGGATACCGGGGTCCATCCCATTCTGTTGAGGTTCTTGGCGGTGGCATAGTTTGCCGGGGAATCGGATCGCCTGGGGAGTCCCATCCCCTCCGGTATCCCGGAGCAGCTTTGGGTGTCTTTCGCGTGACGGGTGTATCTCTGGAACCCACCTTCGGATTCCGGGGGTGGTGGCCGAAGGAGGTATGCTTTGTGGCGGATATCCTCGGCCCGCCCTCTCTTTTGTCCATGAGGTAGCTCGGCAGATGTGAGGATGCTATCCCGGATTGTTAGTTTACTAGAAAGAGGGGTAGGGTAGGGCCCGGGGTTTTCCATGCTGCATCTGCGCTATTTGCGGTGCTGAGGTCCTCTTGGGCGCGGAGGGAGATTTCGGGCCCTTTCATTCCTCCTAGGAACTATCCCTCCCCGGCCCCCCCTTTTTTTTTATTCTTTTTTTTTTTTTATTTTCTTTTCTTCTTTCTTTTTTTTCTTAAAACAAAAAGAAAGAAGTAACCTAACCATGGCACCCTAGTATATGAACCTACTACCCCCGGGCCCCTTCTTGATCCCGCACCCCGTTCTGACCCCGCCTCATCTTTGGCCCAACTCTTCAGACACTCCTCATGCCTCTGTACCTATTGCCGTGCTGTTTCCTCACCCGCTTCAAGTACTGAGGCCTCACTGACTCCTTCGATTTATTGGACCTCGCTCTCCTCTGACTAGCTTCCAGCCTCTCCCTCTACGGTGCAGGCAATTTTTCAAATCGCCGACCCGTTCCACGTCGGACCAACTCTGGTCCCACCCCTAAACGCCAACGACAATTACCTGCTGATGATACTTCTTCACCTTCTCGTTCTTCTCAGAAACGATCGACACGTCCCTTCACTACCTTCCCACGCTCAGTTTCAGACTGAACAATGGACTAAATTCTTCATTTTAAACACCGACTTCCTCTACTGCCATCTTTCTGACCACAGTATTGGCAAGGCACTCCTACGCCATGTTGGTAAAGATATTTCTTTTCATGCTCTTAAGAGCGGCACTTGCATCATTACCGTACAGAATGCTACCCAGGCTCATGAGCTCTCTCGTCTTTCCCATATCGATACTGTTCCTGTCACTCTTGAAAAACATCAATTCCCTCAATTCTTGTAGTGGTACCGTCATTCGGGCCCAATACCTAGTTCAACAAAATTTCCAGACATGTGGCACTGACATTCTTGAACAGCTGGAACCCCAAAAGATCTCCCAATCCTAAAGGGTAAAACACTTACGTTCTTCCTGCCCGCGGGCGGAGACGATACCCTAGCAATGTGGCTCGTTTAACTTTTGTCAGCCGAGAACTCCCATCCTCAGTTTATATAGCAGGACATGGGTTACAAGTTCGAAAGGTGATCCCTACACCACAACAGTGTAGAAATTGCTGGCGATTTGGCCATCCAGCGAAATTTTTGCAGATCTATCGCCGAATCCCAGTCGGTGGTGCCGATGACCAAATTCTAATACGTCTTGCAATCGACTCCCTCTTGCCTTAACTGTCATGAGGCCACCCTTCGCACCCCTCGCCGTTGTCAAGTCTATTTAAACGAGCGGGAAATCCGTTACCCAAAGAGACAAAAGGGTCTCCCTTAGCCATGACAGTTTCTCATCTCCGCCTCCAAGGGAGACTCCCACGTGTTTCTTTATTCCCGTGTTTCAAAACGTCCCCCCACTTCTGGTATCCCATCTTCAAACACCCACCTCTGTGGTTACCTCTCCCATAGCCCACTCCTTATCAAAACCTTTTGCTGTCCTCGGCTCAGACGTCCCTACTTCAACGCCTCAGGTCTGATCTCGCTTCTTCGTGTTCTCTCTCACAGCCTCAGTATCGACGAGACCTCGTACGACACCTACTCCCAATCATCCCTCTACTTCTCAAAAGTCAAAAAAAGGTCCTTAACACCTCCTACCCATCTTCCACCTCCTCATTTTACCCTCCCTGTCTCTGTCCCTGGTTCTCCCCCCTCTCACTGGCTCAGTTACAAGTGTAGAGGTTCACCCCCCCTCCTCGTACTGTACCTTCCCCCCCTGTTCCCTCCCAAGTTTCTCCTCTTCTGCCACCTCCCAGGTTCCTGCCTCTTCTGCCCCTGCCACGCTTCTCCAGTTCCCTCCACCCTTTCGCCCCCCCCCTACCTTGGTACAGTCCAATAAAAGTTCCAATCTTACTCATCCTCCCCCCTACCATTTCCAATATTGTCTCCCATACGACGTCTCTGAATTCCGAAACACTTGAACAATCTCTGAATATATTGCAGAGACCAAACCCTCAATGGACACTGATCCACCTTCTGCTCTTTCTCTCTCCTCTGCTCCATCTGTGCAACTCCTTTCTTCACGGCGCAACCGTTTCCTTCGCTGCTTGAACGTTTTCCACTGCCTCCGCATGTGGACTTTTCTAACCCCTCTATCCGTAGGAACCCTTACCTGCAGATTTCAAGTATCTTTAAACATTGCCAATCATGGCCTATTTACAGTGGAATATACGCGGCCCTCAGGGGTAATCAGGGTGAGCTTCAGATGTTTTCTCCCCAGTTTGCCCCTGTTGGTGTTTGCTTACAGGAACCAAAATTACACTCTGTTGTTATTTTTTCCCTTCTCAGGCTAATTTATTGTATTCTTCAGATCTTTTCCTGATGGGGGCCTTTAATGAAAGTGCCCTTCTTCTACGCACTGATATTCCGTACCATCACTATTTGTTCATACTTTGCTGCATTACACAGCAGCCCGTATCCACTTACATAGGTGTGATACGCTCTGTTCTTTATATCTCTCTCCTTCTCGGGCATTATCTATTCCGGATATTGCCTTTCTTGTTTCATCATTACCACCACCGATTCTGTTACTTGGTGATTTTAATGCCCACCATTTCCTCTGGGGGGGGTCTCACTGTGATTCCCTGGAATTCAGTTAGAGGCTTTTCTTGCCACCCACCCCCTCCATGTTTTAAATACAGTACTCACACCCATTTTGATCCTCGGACTCATACCTCTCTTGCATCGATCTCTCAGTTTTGCTCTTCCCCCGCTGCATTAGACTTCACTTGGGCTGTTCACCCCGACTTACATGACAGTGATCATTTCCCAATCATTCTTACTTCCCCCTTTATATTCCCCACCTCTTCGCATCCCCCCGCTGGCAATTTAATCGGGCAAATTGGAACCTTTACTCACACCTAACTGCTTTAAAGAGGTTTCCTTCTTCGTCCCCATCGATGAGCTTTTTACACCTCTTTCCCTCCTCCGTTTTTCACCGCAGCTTCTCATTCTATACCCCAAACTTCGGGCAGGCATTCTCAGAAATGCGTGCCTTTGGGGGTCTCCTGCTTGTGCTCGGCAGTACGTTTGAAACGCGCGCATGGGCAGGTACCGGTACAAAGAACCACAGAGAGACTCCTTGATTTTAAACAGAAGCGTGCGATCGCTCGCCGTGTCATCCGTGACGCTAAACGCACTTGCTGGCAAGATTATGTCTCCACCATCACCTCTGCTTCCTCTATGAGTGCAGTCTGGAAAAAAGTACGAAAACTGAGTGGGAAATTTTTTTCCTGACCCGGGTCCTTTCTGCGGGGTTGCCCCGGGGTTGATATAGCAACCCACTAGATGTTGCCAATGAAATTGGCAATCATCTGTCCGTATTTCTCAGGGACTCCATCTATGCCCCTCATTTCTTTCCTCAAAGTCTGCCAAGAGTTAGCACCCTTGACTTTTCTTCTCTCAAGAAGAACAGTATAATGTTCCTTTTACACTTCAAGAACTGGAGGCAACACTCTCAGCCCTTTTCGATCATCGGCAGCTGGGCCCGACGACATTCATATTCGTATGTTACAACATTTTCATCATCGCCCTTGCAGTCCTATACGCCTTTGCAATCTTATTTGGTCACAAGGAGTTCTTCCACACTGTGGAAATCCGCCATTGTTCTCCCTTTCCGCAAACCAGGCACTACGGGACATGAAACCTCCCACTATCGTCCAATTGCTCTTACCAGTGCAGTTTGCAAAGTAATGGAACGCCTAGTAAATAGACGTTTAGTGTGGTATTTAGAGACACACAACAGTCTCTCCACTCCCTCAATATGGCTTTCCCTAAGGGACGTTCTACCATAACCCTTACTACGTTTGGATACGTATGTTTTGTAATGCCTTTGCGAAAAACCACTCAGTTATTGCCATAAATTTTTTGACCTTGAGAAGGCATAGACACAACTTGGAGGTATAATATTTTAGCCCCAAACCCACTCCTTAGGCCTTCGAGCAATCTACCATCCTTCCTTAAGAACTTTTTTAACTGACAGGCATTTCCGTGTTCGGGTTTAAAAATGGCTCTCTCCCCGGACTTTATCCAAGCTGAAGGTGTCCCCCAGGGATGTGTTCTGAGCACAACACTTTTTCTCCTTGCTATTAATGATTTGGCCTCTAGTCTTCCATCAAATATTTGGTCATCACTCTATGTTGATGACTTCGCTATTGCCTGTGCAGGCGCTGACTGTCACCTCATTACAGTTTCTCTCCAACATGCAGTCGACCGTGTTTCCAATTGGGCCACCACACGTGGGTTTAAATTTTCCAGCACTAAAAACCCACCAAATACTTTCACTAGACGCTCTGTCATCTCCGATCATCCTTTGTACCTCTATGGCTCCCGTATCCCTGAACGTGATACAGTCAAGTTTCTGGGCCTCCTCTTTGATCGTAGGTTATCCTGGAAACCTCACATTACCTCTCTGAAGGCAACTTGTCACAGCCGGCTCAACCTTCTTAAAACCCTTGCTCATCTTTCATGGGGAGCTTATCGTCGAACCCTCCTTCGCCTACATTCCACCCTTATTTTATCAAAACTTGATTATGGTGACCAGATCTATTCAGCGGCATCTCCTGCTACTCTCTCTAGCCTTAACCCCATTCATCACCAAGGATTACGTTTATGCCTTGGTGCTTTTCGCGCTTACCCTGTCGAGAGCCTCTATGCAGAAGCGAATGTTCCATCCTTATCCGATCGCCGTGATGCCCATTGCCTGCGCCACTATGTACGCTCTCATGATCTCCGCAATCCTTCCATTTATAGAATGGTCACTGATATTAGTAGACATTCTTTATTTGTTCGCCGCCCCTGTTTACTCCGTCCCTTTTTTCTTTGCCTTCATTCGCTCTTGTCTTCTCTTCAACTACCACCTTTCTATGTACATGTAGCATCTCACTTTTCCCTACCCCCCTGGGAAGTTCCAGCTGTTCGAATCTGTTCTTTCTCCCTCCCTTGCTCGAAAGCCCAACTGTCTACGGTCGCTTCCCGCTCTCTTTTTCTTGACCACTTTCACTCTCATTCTCATTCCATTGCTGTGTACACAGATGGCTCTAAGTCTTCTGACGGCATAGGATTCGCAGCAGTGTTTCCGGACAGCGTCGTACAAGGGCATTTACTATCTTCGGCTAGAATTTTTACTGCTGAATTATATGCCATCCTTACAGCACTTATCCGTATTGCATCTATGCCTGTGTCATCATTTGTGGTTGTCTCAGACTCCCTTAGTGCTTTACAGGCAAATACAAAAAATTTGATACACCTCACCCCTTAGTCCTCCATACCAACTTTGGCTACGCCGCATCTTTACCAAGCATAAAGATATTGTTTTTTGTTGGGTCCCTGGTCATGTTGACGTACAGGGCAATGAACAGGCAGACACTGCTGCGCAGTCAGCAGTACATGACCTACCAGTTTCTTATAGAGGTATTCCATTTATGGACCATTTTGCTGCAATATCTTCCCACCTTCACACCCGTTGGCAACAACGTTGGTCTACTATGCTCGGCAACAAACTTCAATCTATAAAACCGAGTATAGGTTACTGGCCATCTTCTTATCACCAGTGTCGATGTTGGGAGACTACTCTCTCCCGTCTTCGCATTGGCCATACTCGTCTTACTCATGGATATCTCATGGAGAGGCGTCTTGCTCCTCTCTGTGAGAATTGCCAAGCTCCATTATCAGTCAGCCACATTCTGTTGGACTGCCCACTTTCTCAACGAGCACGCAGAATTTACCTCTGTCGTCGTCTTCGCTCCGCTGCTCTCTCTTTACCTTCCCTTCTCGCTGATGGACCCACCTTTCATCCGGACTCTCTCATTGACTTTTTGACAACAACTGACTTCACAAATTCTGATACCTTCAGCCCTTTCTACTTCAATCTCTTGCTACCCTCTACCCCCGTACTATCCCCTGCCCGGCTGTTTTCTGTAACTTGCTGATCATCCCTCCTCCCTTCTGCCATCCAATACCCTCGCTTCCTTTTCTACTCTGCAGTGCTGTATAGCCCTTGTGGCTTAGCGCTTCTTTTTTATTATAATAATAATATGGATTTAGAAAAGGCATATGATAGGGTGGATAGAGGAGCAATGTGGCAGATGTTGCAAGTATATGGAATAGGTGGTAAGTTACTAAATGCTGTAAAGAGCTTTTATGAGGATAGTGAGGCTCAGGTTAGGGTATGTAGAAGAAAGGGAGAATACTTCCCGGTAAAAGTAGGTCTTAGACAGGGATGTGTAATGTCACCATGATTGTTTAATATATTTATAGATGGGGTTGTAAAAGAAGTAAATGCTAGGGTGTTTGGGAGAGGGGTGGGATTAAATTATGGGGAATCAAATTCAAAATGGGAACTGACACAGTTACTTTTTCCTGATGATACTGTGTTTATGGGAGATTCTAAAGAAAAATTGCAAAGGTTAGTGGATGAGTTTGAGAATGTGTGTAAAGGTAGAAAGTTGAAAGTGAACATAGAAAAGAGTAAGGTGATGAGGGTATCAAATGATTTAGATAAAGAAAAATTGGATATCAAATTGGGAGGAGGTGTATGGAAGAAGTGAATGTTTTCAGATACTTGGGAGTTGACGTGTCGGCGGATGGGTTTATGAAGGATGAGGTTAATCATAGAATTGATGAGGGAAAAAAGGTGAGTGGTGTGTTGAGGAATATGTGGAGTCAAAAAACGTTATCTATGGAGGCAAAGAAGGGAATGTATGAAAGTATAGTAGTACCAACACTCTTATATGGATGTGAAGCTTGGGTGGTAAATGCAGCAGCGAGGAGACGGTTGGAGGCAGTGGAGATGTCCTGTCTATGGGCAATGTGTGGTGTAAATATTATGCAGAAAATTCGGAGTGTGGAAATTAGGAGAAGGTGTGGAGTTAATAAAAGCATTAGTCAGAGGGCAGAAGAGGGGTTGTTGAGGTGGTTTGGTCATTTAGAGAGAATGGATCAAAGTAGAATGACATCGAAAGCATATAAATCTATAGGGGAAGGAAGGAGGGGTAGGGGTCGTCCTCGAAAGGGTTTGAAAGAGGGGGTAAAGGAGGTTTTGTGGGCAAGGGGCTTGGACTTCCAGCAAGCGTGCATGAGCGTGTTAGATAGGAGTGAATGGAGACGAATGATACTTGGGACCTGACGATCTGTTGGAGTGTGAGCAGGGTAATATTTAGTGAAGGGATTCGGGGAAACCGGTTATTTTCATATAGTCGGACTTGAGTTCTGGAAATGGGAAGTACAATGCCTGCATTTTAAAGGAGGGGTTTGGGATATTGGCAGTTTGGAGGGATATGTTGTGTATCTTTATACGTATATGCTTCTAAACTGTTGTATTCTGAGCACCTCTGCAAAAGCAGTGATAATGTGTGAGTGTGGTGAAAGTGTTGAATTATGATGAAAGTATTTTCTTTATGGGGATTTTCTTTCTTTTTGGGTCAGCCTGCCTCGGTGGGAGACGGCCGACTTGTTGAATATATATATATATATATATATATATATATATATATATATATATATATATATATATATATATATATATATATATATATATATATATATATATATATATATATTTAAGAACTCGGCCGTCTCCCACCGAGGCAGGCTGACCCAAAAAGAAAGAAAATCCCCAAAAAGAAAATACTTTCATCATTCAATACTTTCACCTCACTCACACATAATCACTGTTTTTACAGAGGTGCTCACAAAACAACAGTTTAGAAGCATATACGTATAAAGATACACAACATATCCCTCCAAACTGCTACTATCCCGAACCCCTCCTTTAGAGTGCAGGCATTGTACTTCCCATTTCCAGAACTCAAGTCCGGCTATACAAAAATAACCGGTTTTCCTGAATCCCTTCACTAAATATTACCCTGCTCACACTCCAACAGATCGTCAGGTCCCAGATACCATTCGTCTCCATTCACTCCTATCGAACACGCTCATGCACGCCTGCTGGAAGTCCAAGCCCCTCGCCCACAAGACCTCCCTTACCCCTTCCTTCCAACCTTTCCGAGGATGACCCCTCCCCTGCCTTACTTCCCCTACAGATTTATACGCTCTCCATGTCATTCCACTTTGATCCATTCTCTCTAAATGACCAAACCACCTCAACAACCCCTCTTCAGCCCTCTGATTAATTTTTACACCATATATTGCCTTTAGACAGGACATCTCCACTGCCTCCTACAACCTCCTCGCTGCTGCATTATCAACCGAAGCTTCACTCCCAGAAAAGAGTGTTTGTACTACTATACTTTCATACATTCTTTCTTTGCCTCCATAGATAATGTTTTTTGCCTCCTCATATACCTCAATGCACCCCTCGCCTTTTGTTCCCTCATCAATTCTATGATTAACCTCATCCTTCATAAATCCATCCGCCGACACGTCAACTCCCAAGTATCTGAAAACATTCACTTCTTCCATACTCCTCCCCAACTTGATATCCAATTTTTCTTTATCTAAATCATTTGATACCCTCATCACCTTACTCTTTTCTATGTTCACTTTCAACTTTCTACCTTTACACACACTCCCAAACTCATCCACTAACCTTTGCAATTTTTCTTTAGAATCTCCCATAAGCACATTATCATCAGCAAAAAGCAACTGTGTCGATTCTCATTTTGTATTTAATTCCCCATAATTTAATCCCACCCCTCTCCTGAACACCCTAGCATTTACTTGTTTTACAACCTCATCTATAAATATATTAAACAACCATCGAGACATTACACATCCCTGTCTAAGACCTACTTTTACCGGGAAGTAGTCTCCCTCTCTTTTACACACCCTAACCTGAGCCTCACTATCCTCATAAAAACTCTTTACAGCATTTAGTAACTTACCACCTGTTCCATACATTGCTCCCCTATCCGCTCTATCGTATGCCTTTTCTAAATCCATAAATGCAATAAAAACTTCCCTACCTTTATCTAAATGCTGTTCACATATATGCTTCGATGTAAACACTTGATCTACACATCCCCTACCCACTCTAAAACCTCCTTGCTCATCCGCAATTCTACATTCTGTCTTACTTCTAATTCTTTCAGTTATAGCCCTACCGTACACTTTTCCTGGTATACTCAGTAAACTTATTCCTCTATAATTTTTACAATCTCTTTTGTCCCCCCTCCCCTTTATATAAAGGGACTATACATGCTCTCTGCCAATCCCTAAGTACCTCCCCCTCTTTCATACATTTATTAAACAAAAATACCAACCACTCCAACACTATATCCCCCTTGGTTTTAACATTTGTCATGATCCCATCAGTTCCAGCTGCTTTACCCCCTTTCATTCTACGTAATGCCTCACGTACCTCCACCACACTCACATCCTCTTCTTCACTCCTAAAAGATGGTATACCTCCCTGGCCAGTGCATGAAATTACAGCTTCCCTTTCTTCGTCGACATTTAAAAGTTCCTCAAAATATTCTCGCCATCTACCTAAT
>NC_069418.1:58089942-58139942 GCF_026875155.1 Cherax quadricarinatus | reverse complement strand
GAACTGATCACCTCTCAAGTTACGTATGACTTCGACTGAAGAATCTTGCGGTACAATCGAATGTTCTACCAAAAAAAATTTCCCCAAGTGTTATACGTCGTCCTTTATTAAAGTCTCACGTTTTAATTTTAAATAAAAGATAAAATTGAAAATGTTGGGTTTACTTCGTGATAATTTGAATAAGCTGAAAGCAAATTATTACGGAACTTCTACTTGAGTTCAACCTGAGAAGTTCTGTGTAAAGAAATATAAGTTTTAAGATCGACATCAAATATAACGGACTGTTTGATGCTTCAGACATCGTACAAGTAGAATATTTTGAGCATAAGAATATCACCATGAATGTAACCAGAAATATGTTGTTGTGGTATAACTATAGCTGGAAATGCAAAAACAACTAACCTAAGTGTTAAGAAGGATTTAGTCAAGTGACATAGATCTTACATGATGTCCATCTTGAATATTCATAGTCAGCACTGAACCATACCTGATAATACGTTTTAAGAAACTACAGAAGATCGAAATTTTCGCCACAATACTAATACAGAAGAATAAACTGCTAAGAGAGTTTTAAGAATTGTATTCATAACACAAGAAGAGACGAGTACCATGGAAAACATGGTAGGAACATGAGAACATAAGTATGGTACTGCTTCAGTAAACTACTTTGCTCCCTTGTAATGTTTGTTGACAAATACACTTGTCGAAACAGTTCCTGCTTACATCGTTTCTATATCTAAGTTTATCCCACATCACTCTGCTATTTCGAGTTTTATCTTGGATAACCTCAGGACCCTGTATATATCTCCTTCACATATGTGTGTCTTTACTTATTTACTGCTATCAACTGTCTCCTTATACAACACCTCTCAACAGTGAAGGTTAATGGCACTTATTCTATTATAGTAAGAAAGATTCCTGATAATGTGGATTAATTTCTATATGTTCTCCAAGCATTTAAATCCATTCTATTGTTTGGAAACCAAAATTGGGCTGCGGAATCTAAGTGATCTGTGGCATAATCTCTACATTCCTATAATTTAATCATTACATTAATGTTGTACAAAACCAAACATGTTGAATATATAAGGCACATTTGCAGTACATGTTACACATGTGTTTTATTGATCAACTTGTTACATAAATTTCTTAAAATAAATCAACGAAGTCTGTTAACCTTATTATGTATATTTAGCATGCACAATTTGTCCAAAATTTCCTGAAGTTCTATAGAATCGTACTCCAGGTCAATTCGTAACATAATTTTTTAAAGGATTAGACAACATTGATAGAAACATGCTATTTGAGCCAGGTGAAACGAGACGGCAGTTAAAGGTGCAATTAGGAAATAATCTTTGAGTTTTAAGAACTTAGCTGGACTTCACTAGACAAGAACAGAGTAATGGTAAACACTGCACAGTTACAAGAGTTTTAACACCTCAGAGGCAAAAATCAGCAACACTTGTCTTTTATTTTTATAGAGGTGTGACTCGACACACACACAAAAAAAAGCGAAAGTTAATGAGAAAAATTAGTCGAGAACATATATACTAAAAAATCTAATTTTTTCTTTACATTCACTGCTTATGAAACCTAAATAGAAATAACATATTTACGCGAAAAAATCCCAGGTGGAGCCGCCGTAAAGGGAACCGTACTTGATCCTGGTTTGTTTGGCCAAGTCTTCGGCAGACTCGATGGGCGACTCCATGCGCTCCACGGTGAGGAAGGCGGCCAAGTTGGCAGTGTAGGAAGATATCATTATGAGTGTGAAGAACCACCAGATGCCAGCAACGATGCGGGTAGACACAGCTCTGTCGGAAGGTGGACACAGGAGAGAATGAAGACGAAGAATGATGCAGGCGATGAACTGAAGATCAGGGAGCAAGTCGGGCTAAGGTCAATGAAGGTTCACGAGAAATGCATAAAGCATAGACGAAGATTATGTAGTTGAGGTAAAATGAAAATAGAGAGAACACAAGCAATAGATAGAAAAAAAATATAAACAATTTATTTAGAAAGTGATCAAAATTATTAGAAGTAAAAATGATATACAAAGAGAAAGATGAAGAGCATCAAGCAAAAAGAAGTACATAGATTCAGAGGGAAGATTATGTAAATTTTTTTAAGAAGTAAGGAATAGTGTAAAGGAATGTAGAAAGGTATATATTTTTTTAATTAAGTCACCTTTACTCGCTTGTCATTTATTTCATATGTATAGAGTGTTATACCACAATACGACCACTGCACATCATAAAAAAGGAGAATCCAGTGCTTGGCACAGCTGCAACAATCCTTTTCTTGGAGTAACAACGTTCTTCAACAATGTCTTGCGGGAAGGATTCCTGAAGAAATGAAACAATTTTTTTTTTGGTTGGGGAGAAGGTCTCAGACGCATTCGCTGTCTTACTGCCAAAGCTGCAGTGAGAAACATTGACACAGAAGCCTCCAGCTTACTCCAGCCAAACTAATGGGGTTTTGGTGTCTCTCAAGACAGTGAAGCGGCAACTCATGCAGTAAGAGCCTACATCAACGACTTTCCAGAAGACAAAGCCTTAATCAAACTATGCTTTAGAAATTCTTTTGTCTTGATAAAAAGAGACGAGGTATTGGCAGCTGGTCGAGAGCCGTTCCCAAGTATTTTTCCCTTTATTTCAGCTGGCTGCAGCAAAAATTCAATTATTTTATTCGGAGAGAATGAAGTCACCTCATCAGAGGAAGTTCAGCAGACAGACTCACTCCATTCCTCCTCTGCATGGCGGTAAGATAATTTACATCCAGCATGCACACTGAACTCAGTATCTGGTACCTGGGTGATGGCACTATGGCAGGTACAGAAGAGTCTCTGCTAGAGGACCTACAACTAGTGAAGTCAAAGGAAGAAACTTTAGGGCTCTTTCTCAATACCTCAAAGTGTGAAATTATCTCTGCAAACTAATAAATAATTACAGCTGTGTGAACAAGCCTACCTGAAGCCATAACAACAACCTCTTCCAGCAGAACTGTACTGAGAGCACCGCTGGGCCATCAGGTTATCGACAGTCCTCGAAGACAAACTACACACAAGTAGAATTACCGGCATTTCTGTCCTCGTGTATGGCACCCCGTGAATTAGCGCAGGAGATAGTCCCGGAATACTTTAGAAGTGCTGTAGGAGCTCACATCTTAAAATTAATCGAAGCAACTTCGCAGTGGGACAACAGACCAGCTCCTTCCAGCAATCACAAACTGTCCCAAAGCGGCAGATTTATAATGAAGAAAATCCCCCAATAATACTCATCAATTCTTCTGGAAAGAACGAAGCTCGCCACCTAGCGGTGAAGGCACACATTCTGGCAATTTCCTTTTGGTTATCCCTAATTTTTCCTTGCGCACTCGGCTAGATTCTCAGGCTACATTCGGATTGGTGTAGTTCTTCACCTAACCGCCCCCATCCTCACTGAACATAGGTGCATTTGCGGCAGTGCGTCAGCTGATCAGTTTGGGATACATGATCTCGTTTGTTATAAGTGTAAAGTGAAGTAAGCCAGACACAAAGAGGTGACTGACATCATCAAGCAAAATCTCGCTATATTTCATAGCAAAACGGGAATCTCAGGTACTGAGAACCAATGGAAACCGGAAGTGCCAAGACGGAGTTACTATGCTACCCTGGAAAGACGGTAAGCAGATTGCATGGGACTACACCTGTGCGCCTACGTTGGCGGACACCTACTTAACAATACTCTAAAGTTGTAGGTGATGGTGCCACCAGTTTCATGAACACCCAGAAGATCAACAAATACAGTGGGCTGGCACTATGCTATTACCTCGTACAAATAGGATCAGAAAACATCAGTGTGGGGGGCCAATGAACTTTCAGATTTCTGAAAAAGCTGGGTGACAAAATCATCACGCAACCAAGGACCTATGACGACCAGCTTCCTTTTCTAGAGACTCAGTGTTGCAGTCAAGAGAGGAAGTGTACCTGCAACATTCTGAATACTCGACCCACAGCCAGGAAGCTGGATGAAGTATTCAAGATACACAATATGTGTAGGCTCTGTGATCTCCAAGGATGAGCAGTTACAAATAGTTACGACCTCTCTTTTAACCGCAGCTTCACATGCGTTCCCCAAAACCTCAAGTAGAAATCCTCGTGCATTGAACTCGAAGCTCCTTGATTTTAAAAGAACAAGGGCGGTTGCCAGGCATGAAATCCGTAAGGAAAAAAGTACAGAAACTGAGTAGCAGGTACTCTCCAGACCCAACTTCCGTTCTTAAGGTTGCTGGCGTTAACATTGCGGACGCTTCTGAAGTCACAACAGAAACTGGAAATCATCTCATCCGTATATATCAGAGGCCCCATATGTGCCCCTCATTTCTTTCCTTCAAATCTGCCATAGAGTTAATAACTTTGGACTTTACTTCTAGCGCATAGAAATCTTATAAAGTGTTTCTCATGCTCCGAGAATTTGAGTGAACACTTACTAACAGTCGGCAGGAAGACCTGATGCCATTCATATGCGTATGCTTCAACACTTACATCGGACGACTTTAGCAGTTTTCTTATGTCACTTTAATCTTCTTTGGTCGCAAGGAATTTGTCCTCGTCCATGAAAAGCTGCCATTGTTCCGTCATATCATAACCCGGGAACTTCGACTATGATGCCTCTCACTCAACCAGTTGCTCTTACCAATGCAGTTTGCAAGTTGTTGAAAAGTCTGGTAAATGAACGTTTGGTGCGGTATTTGGAGACGCATTTGTCTTTCCACTCGTCAGTTATTACGATTATCTTTTTTATCTTGAAAACGCTTTTGACACTACCTGACTATGTAACATATTAGCCAAAGGTCTTTCCTTAGGCCTTCGAGGTAATTTGCCACTTTTCCTTAAAAAATTCTTGATTTAGACATTTCGGTGCTACTTTAGCGTGTGGTCTACCAGCTCATTTACCCTAACCTAACCTAGGTTAGGGTAGTGAAAATGAGCTGGTAGACCGCACGCTAAAGATAAGATAAGAGATAAGATTTCGTTCGGATTTTTAACCCCGGAGGGTTAGCCACCCAGGATAACCCAAGAAAGTCAGTGCGTCATCGAGGACTGTCTAACTTATTTCCATTGGGGTCCTTAATCTTGTCCCCCAGGATGCGACCCACACAAGTCGACTAACACCCAGGTACCTATTTGCTGCTAGGTGAACAGGACAATAGGTGTAAGGAAACGTGTCGAAATGTTTCCACCCGCCGGGAATCGAACCCGGGCCCTCCGTGTGTGTCCAGGCCGCAGGTCCCTCAGGGTTGTGTTCTGGCCGCAGGTCCCTCAGGGTTGTGTTCTGGCCGCAGGCCCCTCAGGGTTGTGTTCTTGCCGCAGGTCCCTCAGGGTTGTGTTCTGGCCGCAGGTCCCTCAGGGTTGTGTTCTGGCCGCAGGTCCCTCAGGGTTGTGTTCTGGCCGCAGGTCCCTCAGGGTTGTGTCCAGTCCGCAGGCCCCTCAGGGTTGTGTTCTGGCCGCAGGCCCCTCAGGGTTGTGTTCTTGCCGCAGGTTTCCTCAGGGTTGTGTTCTGGCCGCAGGTCCCTCAGGGTTGTGTTCTGGCCGCAGGCCCCTCAGGGTTGTGTTCTGGCCGCAGGTCCCTCAGGGTTGTGTTCTGGCCGCAAGGTCCCTCAGGGTTTGTGTTCTGGCCGCAGGTCCCTCAGGGTGGTGTCCAGTCTGCAGGCCCCTCAGGGTTGTGTTCTGGCCGCAGGCCCCTCAGGGTTGTGTTCTGGCCGCAGGTCCCTCAGGGTTGTGTTCTGGCCGCAGGTCCCTCAGGGTTGTGTCCAGTCTGCAGGCCCCTCAAGGTTGTGTTCTGGCCGCAGGCCCCTCAGGGTTGTGTTCTGGCCGGACTCCGAGAGCAGTCAAACTCTCGAAATTCTTCAAAGGTATATCAAAGGTAAACGTATATCCCTCTTTAACTTATTGTCAGCAACTAAATTATTTAACCAACTATAATTATATGTTTGTTTTAGCGCTCACCGTTACCCTGCAGCGCTGTCACCCTTGCTGGTTTAGCGCGTAGTTTTGATTGTAATAATATTCTTGTGATGTCATGCATGCTGTTGTTGTTCCCAATGTATATTTTATTGTATTTTCTTTTCAAAACAATGTTGACAAGCATCTCGAGGAAGAAACCTCCAGAGGTTTCACCTAAAGAATGTTTTATTTCTCTGTCTCTCTGAGGCCGAGGGTCCTCAGTGTTACCTCCTATCAGAGAAATGTTTGGATTGATTTTGTATTGCGTTAGTCCCAGTTTGTTAATGCAAAAAGCTGGAAAATTTGGGAAACAGGTATTCGTGAGATTTCTGAATGCCTCACCCAACTACCTTCACTTTACTGCTGATGACTTGATAATGCAGATTCTGAGAGGTGTATTATAATGCTTGTGTATTATAGAATACTGGTGTATGTGAGATAAGTATGACTTCTAAGTTGGAGTTCTCTACAGGAAGGTTTAATTTAGTTTAGTTTTTTTTTTTTTATGTCCTAACTTGCCATTTTTGTTGGAGAAATTTGGATACTAGAGTCCATGTCGTAACTTGTAAAAGCCAAGTCTGACTCACTTCAAATCTTCAATGCTCAAATAAAAATACGTTAGAAACCAATGTCACACTTCGCACTAACCTTTTTTTGCGAAGAGTGAGGTGCAGGGTGCTGGGGTTATGCAACACAGGGATGGCTCTCACCCATCGTGAAGCCACCGAAATGCGTCTAAATTTACCTACACATCAGTAAAATATTTCCCCATTTTCAAAGAATCATTCGGTTGTTGTGTCTGTGTCTGTCAGTTTCCGAGTCTGTGTCAGTGTCTGTGTCTGTCAGTTTCCGAGTCTGTGTCAGTGTCTGTGTCTGTCAGTTTCTGTGTCTGTGTCAGTGTCTGTGACATCTGTTCAAGAAGTAACGATGCTCGGGCAATAAGATAATGACAGGAGTTTTGGCAAACTAAATTATTCAACATTTCTTTTATAGTTTCCTGAGTTGAAATTGACTCATCTAGACGTACTCCTGTTAACCCTTTTGTGGTCTAATTCCTAGGCCTTTTGTGTCTACATATTCTGTTGCGCTACCTTCCACAGGAAGGGTATGTTGGTGCACAATAAACCAGACGTTGAAGAGTTGGTGTAATAAAGTGTCGGTGAGGAGATCTTGGAAAATGCCACTTTGGTTGTGACACTGAGCACCAGAATGCGTATCTAACAGACAGACAAGCAGTCCAGGGACTCAGGTCTCTGCTGATGAATTGATTTAGTATGAGCGACATGTTGCTGAGTGGCTAAACCGCTTCTACTGGAAGGTGAGATGTATCGAGGTACATCACGACCAACAAGTAGCTGACTTTGAAGACTGAAATGTGTTCACTACGAGGCACAAGTGTTTATTACAGGAATGGTACTAACAATATTCTTTACTAGTATTTTACGAGTCTCGGCAACCCTTCTTGAACTAGAGAAAACATCTTGAAAAATATCCTGAACGAAAAACTCATTACGTTGGATTGACGATCTCAAGTTAAGTGTTTTATTCCATCTCTATTATGAATATTTCAAGATAATACATTAAATCTACCAAATAACTTTTTACCTGTATAAGAAAATGTCTGCTAACCAGGTTATATATCTAAAACAATGTTTTTATAACCAAATATTTTTATTTTTATTGTTCCGTTTATTTTAGGGTTGACAATATGAATGTAAAAAGTCACTCAGTGATATGTTAGTTATCGACACTGTCTTAAACAATTGTAACTTAACTAAGAGCTGAAATATTGCTTTCGGATTAACTCATCACCGTCAATACTGAGCAAAAGATTCGACACAAATAATTCAGATCCATTATTGTCTAATAACCACTATCGTCTAGTAACCAACAGTGCCAAGATATAATTTGTGTCTAGTTATCGCTAGTATCTAGTTACCACTAGTAATAATAATAATAATAATAATAATAATAATAATAATATAAATAATATCTTTATTTCTACAAGTACATGTACAAGGTATACAGACCATAGCTGACATCAATGACATACTACTATACAGAAAGTCACTTGCATTTATCGCAAATTAGGTCAGTTTTGTCTCAGGATGCGATCCACACCAGTCCACTAACACCCAGGTACCTGTTTTTCTGATGGGTGAACATCGACAACAGGTGTAAGGAAACATTTCCAATATTTCCACCTCTTCGCCGGGAATCGAACCCGGACCCTCACCGTGTAAAGCGAGAGCTTTTGCCACCAGGCCACGGGCAGCGTATTGTGTAGTTATCACTAGTGGCTGGTTACCATTAATGTCTCGTCACCACTAGAGTATAGTTACCACTAGTGCCTAGTTACCACTAGTGTCTAGTTATCATTAGTGTCTAGTTACCACTAGTGTCTAGTTATCACCAGTGTCTAGTTATCACTAGTGTCTAGATATCACTAGTATCTAGTTGCCACTAGCGTCTACTTACCACTAGAGTTGTAGAGAAATTAGCTGCAAGAGGAGGCAGGGAGAAAGGGTGCTACGACCCCCTGCCGTGACCTCTCCCTCTTTCCCACAACGCACGAGATGTAGGGAGATTATATATATTATATTCGAAGTCTCATTGAATAAATTATGTTAGAGGTTAAACCATATGTGTCATTCAACGCAAGAGACGTCTGCCGAACGCGAGACAGACGCGCATCCTATTTGTACTCACCTATTATCATTCGAAGTCTCAATAACTCAGATTCAAAGTCTCATGAAGTCACATACCAAACTAGCCGTAAATCTTACAGTGGAGTCTCAACAACTCAGATACCACACTGGACTGGTATGCCAGACATCCCTCCTTCCTACCTATAATATAATTCACACCGTGTTTCCCCGAGAAAGCTTCTAATTCCAAATCCTTCCAAAATAAGTTAGTTATATATCTTTAGCCTAATGATATAGCTATTAAAATAAATCTAGACGTAGAACACTCCGGAGTAAAAGAATTCACATTCTTTGACCCAACTAAGTCATCATAGTTGGTAGCTGAACTTTCCAGACATTTCTCTGTAGAAATTGACTATATAAGACGAGCCGGAGCACCGAGGCTTTATTAATCCGACAGAAAGAGTGACAAGTGAAAAGCTGCATCAGAAGAACAATGGCAAACCACACCGCGGTGAAACGTAGAAATGCGTGACCATATCCTTGTGATTTCGTACATCCGTACTGGGACAATCTCTGGGTAGAACTGATAAAGAGATACGATGTTATGATGCGAGGTATCTCCATTAACTCTTCGTGCCATGAAACATTAATCACGGACATATTAAGGAGAACTGAAGCAGAGATTCAGCCTTGAGACGCAAATAATTAACTCTGCTAAGGAAGGGATCGTCAGTCAAATGAAGAAGTCTGTCAATATTGAACAAGTCGATGCATTGTGTTTTGAACAATCTAATTGTGCTATGAACTAGAACTCTAGTGTGTATCATGAACTCTCCACAATACGTTCAACATGACTAAGTTGACAAAAGAAGTAAATATGGCCTAATGATTCATCGGAGTACAACTGTCTTATCTTCAATCTAGCCATCAATACTGGCGTCACAAGACCGCGGTAACATCACATGGCTCCCTCTACATATAAGCCAGGTAAGTGTGACTTTGTAAATGATCCAAGACGGATCGAAACGTCGTCGTAGCTCCTCTCTTCTATGTGCAGGTTATTTGTGTATTGTGTTGTATTCCCGAAACACGTCAGCCCACATAGACATTGCAGTGGACTGAGTCAGGTGTTAGGTAAAAAGGATTAACCTTTCATCGATACAGTGGCACATGGGGCGATCCACACATCCCAGGTTACATGATCTTCCCACATACTTACACCGATCATACTGAAGCACCTATGCCAGGATGGGGTGTGTATTATTATTACACCCGCTATACTGCAGCCCCGCGGGACAGCCGATACTGCGAGGGAAGACTCCCAGGCTGCGGCTGTTGAGCTTCCTAGACTGTTCACCCGAAGACCACTAATGGTCTTTAATGTTTAATCTTTATAAGAAAAATAACCGTAAGTTTCTTATACCACTAGTTTCTAGTTACTATTAGTTTCTAGTTAGTACTAGTGTCTAGTTAAAACTAGTGTTTAGTTACCACTAGTGTCTAGTTGTCACTAGAGTCTACTAACCACTAGTATTTAGTTACCACTAGTTTCCGTGGAGAAAATTATTATTTCTCCGACCCAAGGACATGGTTGCCCTGGGGATAGATGCCCACTAGGGTAAGGGATGCCCCGTTGGGCAGATGCCCATGGGGCTATGATCTCTTACTCTTTCCCACCGCTGGAGAAGAAGATTGAATGCACGACAAACAACAGCTCAGCTTCAGGTGTTCATTACTAGGCAAGATTGCAAATTGAACATAGATCAGCTACGTATGTACACTACAGAGTCTTGAGATCACTCAGCCCCTCCCCAGTGTCTCTGTTGTATTGCACATTTGTGAGTTAGTCTGTGGGAACTACAGATTCCCTTTACCATTTAAAATTCAAAATAATTTGACTCGGCCTTAATAATTCAGTTAGGGAGATTATTCTCTCCAGCTCTCATCTAGAACTAAAGGAAACAACTACTAGTATTTAGTTACCACTAGTTTCTATTAACCACTAGTATTTAGTTACCACTAGTTTCTATTAACCACTAGTATTTAGTTACCACTAGTTTCTATTAACCACTAGTATTTAGTTACCACTAGTTTCTATTAACCACTAGTATTTAGTTACCACAAGTATTTAGTTACCACTAGTTTCTATTAACCACTAGTATTTAGTTACCACTAGTTTCTATTAACCACTAGTATTTAGTTACCACTAGTTTCTATTAACCACTAGTATTTAGTTACCACTAGTTTCTATTAACCACTAGTTCCTAGTTACCACTAGTTTTTAGCTGTCAATAGTTTCTAGTTCCAGCATTTAATACTGCAAACTTAACCAATACAAATATCTTTTTATTATAGGAGTCGCATGCCCAGAGTGGAACAGGTTAAGAGAGGCTTACTTGGGCTGCTGCTCAGTGCCTTGCTGTAGTAAACTTCCCATTGTAAACCAGAGTGAATTGAAGAGATTAAACTGATTTTCCATACTTCTGTCTTCCTCTTGCCTGCATGGATAAGATGCGATCCATTCATAGGGACTTAACCTGTGGAGTAAGAACACGTAATCGGACACAGGGTATATGCCACAACAAACACAGAGAGGCACACACAAGAGAAACATGTTCAGTAATTTTGGTGAGGAAGGTATCTTGAAAACCTCGTATTGTGGGCTTTAGTAAAGTTATTGATTTTTTTCTCTCGGGAGTTAAAAATTAGTGAAAGGTGAGTGAAAACAAAAGTAAACGGATGGAACCCCAGCTAGGCAACCCTCTGACACAATGGAGTGATGTACTGATGTTCAGATCCTTGTGAGTGATTGATGGATTGGTCTTTAAGACAGTTCTGGGAGAGTGATAAATTGGTCTTCAGGACCCTCTGACAGGTGTGATAAATTGGGTTTCAAGAACCTATGAAAGACTAGTATATTGTTTCTTAGAACCTTTTGAGTGAAGGACTGATACTCCGGACCACCTGAAGTATCCTGATGGACCGGTCTTCAGAGCCCCTCTGAGCAAGTGACTGATTGCTTTTCAGGTCCCTCTGACAGAGTAATGAATTGATCTTCAGTCCTCTGTGAGTAACGAGTCATCATGTCCGTGTGATGAATTTAGTCTTCAGAATCCTTTTAGTGATGGGTTAGTCTTCATTATCATCTGAGTGATGGATTTAGTCTTCAAAATCGTTTGATTGAATTTTGACAATTTTGTTTTAGTAGCTAGGTTTCTTGAGTATGTCGAGCTTAAACTCCTGATCCGCCTGGATGCACTCAGCTCCAGCTCCAGCTCCTCGTATTCTCTGAAAAATTACACTACAGTTTCTTAGTCATTTGAGCAAATTTTGCTGCTGCTCTTTAAATATTTCGAGTTACAATTTTCATGTATCTCACGTACACTGAGGTACTGGAGTCTGTGGTTATATAAAATAGGAAATATATCTCTTGGTTGGCCCAGAAGCGGAAATTCTTCTACTTTTCCCATAAAGCAGTGTAGCACAATACTCATCAGGAAAATCTGAACTCAATACTAATGAACTGTGCTAGAACAATAACACTTCCTCCGCAACAACCTAATTATAATTTTATATTTATTCGAAAATCTCGATTATCTCATTAGGCTCTTCCTTAAAAAGATGTTTTCTGAACGGCACGGATCATCAGTTGGTGCACCAGCTAATTTCTCTTGTGTACCAGCCAGCAGTTAATGTTGCACAGACAGTAGGTGGTGCAACAGTCAGGAGCTGGTTCATCAGTTCTTGCAAACAGTACTCACTAGACAGAAGGTGCTGTCTCAGAATGCTTGGCTAGAGTGACACAATAACGTATGGTTCAGGGAAGTGGATAGATAATTAGATTATCTATAGATAAATTTCCCAGGGCTTCATTATTAACAAATTTCTGTAACGTACTTAGGCTGTATATTGTACATTTTGTCATTCTTAGGGTTTCTGTTAGGTGGCTTGTCACTTTCAAGGCAGCTCTCTGGAAACTGTTATTGCTCATTAATCCAGTTCCCACGGAAAGAAACCGTCACTTTTAGCTCTAGCTCTGAAGTTATTGTGGTATAATTCTTAAAGCTAGCTCTCAGAAAACAAGATTTAGCAGTTGGTGAGATCTTAATTGTTGTAACCTTTACGGAGAGGTCAACACAAGCTTTTGTGCTAATGCTGACAATCCCCAATGTTAGTAGTGTATTGAACATGTTATACAATTAATCAGGGCACATGAAAAGCGATCCAACCCCAATTAACCCTGATAGGGATATAACAATCTTCATTATCATTTAAAACACATTTTTATCATTTTCTTCCTATCTGATGTTTACTTTAGCAAGGATTCGTCTCCCTTTCCCTTTTGCATTATGGAGTCGATGCAGAACCAGAGACAGTTGGAAAGAATGTTCATTGTCTAGTTTGTCCGTGAGTTGGTAGCAAGAGTTTGGTTTGTACCACTTGAAGGACGATAATCTAGGAAGACATAAGGAATGAACACCTGAACAGTGAGATCAGCGTCGTTTACCAAGGCATATTTCATCAGTCTCCTGCGACATACTCAGGTTCATCAATGTACTTGAAGACTAACTACTAAACGCTCTATCTTAGGCTATCTACTAAGGATTATTGATAGTCCCAGGTCACCTACCAAAACCTATCTTTGTAGTCTTAGGCTATCTACGAAGGCTGATTACAGTAATCCTAAGCTATCTAGGAGGATTTTTTTTTTCAATAGTTAGGTTACCTACCATAGGATAGCAACCAAGGCTTAACATTAACATTTCTTATCCTATTTAGGCCTAAAAATGTTAGTAATAACACGACTTAGCATACACAATGACTACCATGCAAAATATATATCAACCTGGTATTTCATAAGACATAAGAAAGAAGGAACACTGCCGCAGGCCTACTGGCCCATGCGAGGCAAGTTCAACTCAAGTCCCGACTTAAACCTATGATCCACCTAGTCAGGTCAGGTCACATCCACTTAAGGAAAGGGCACGGCATGAGACCTATTAGCACAAGCTAGTCAGGTCCAACTCGCATCCACCCACACCCACTCATGTATTTATCTAACCTATTTTTAAAAACTACACAACTTCTTACCTTCTATGACAGTACTCGGGAGTTTGTTCCACTCATCCACAACTCTATTACCAAACCAGTACTTTCTTATATCCTTCCTGAATCCGAATTTTTCCAACTTAGAACCATTGCTGCGAGTCCTGTCTGGGCTAGATAATTTTAGCACTCTATTTATATTCCATTTATTTATTAATGTTTTCCAACTCTATATATACTTGGTTAGATCTCATTTAGATTATGCTGCACAGTTCTGGTCACCGTATTATAGAATGGATATAAATGTTCTGGAAAACGTACAGAGGAGGATGACAAAGTTGATCCCATGTATCAGAAATCTTCCCTATGAGGATAGACTGAGGGCCCTGAATCTGCACTCTCTCGAAAGGCGTAGAATTAGGGATGATATGATCGAGGTGTATAAATGGAAAACGGGAATAAATAAAGGGGATGTAAATAGCGTGGTGAAAATATCCAGCCAAGACAGGACTTGTGCAAGACAGGTATACAATACCGACAGGACTTGCAACAATGGTTTCAAGTTGGAAAAATTGGTAATAGAGTTGTAGATGAGTGGAACAAACTCCCGAGTACAGTTATTGAGGCTAAAACGTTGTGTAGTTTTAAAAATAGGTTAGATAAATACACGAGTGAGTGTGGGTGGGTGTGAGTTGGACCTGACTAGCTTGTGCTACTAAGTCTGATGCCGTGCTCCTTCTTTAAGTGGAAGTGACCTGACTAGGTGGGTCATTGGGCTAATCCGAGGGGGGGACATGGACCTGCTTCGCATGGGTCAGTAGGCCTGCTGCAGTGTTCCTTCTTTCTTATGTTCTTATGTTCTTATTTATACACCTCAGTCATATCCCCTCTAATTTCTAGAGAGTGCAGATTCAGGGCCCTCAGTCTATCCTCACAGGGAAGATTTCTGATACATGGGATCAACTCTGTCATCCTCCTTTGTACGATATCCAGAGCATTTATATTCATTCTGTAATACGGTGACCAGAACTGTGCAGCATGATCTAAATGAGGCCTAAGCAACGAAATATAGAGTTGAAGAACAACCTGAGGAGTTCTATTTATGGTCCTTCATATGAAGCCAAGGATTCTGTTCGCTTTATTGCAAACACTTATGCACTGTTGTATTGGTTTTAGATTACTGATAACCAGAACTACCAAATCCTTTTTTGCAATCAGTAATATTATGATCTACATTATTTAGTTTATATGTGGCATGGTTATTTTCTTCTCCAGTGTTTAGAACTTTGCATTTGTCTATATTAAATTGCATCTGCCACTTCTCCGACCATTGCATCAGTGTATTCAAATCTTCCTGGAGTGCTCTGTTGTCCTCATTAGAATGAATTAGCGGCGACCTATTTTGGTGTCATCAGCAAACTTGCTTATGTCGCTATTTATTCCCTCATCTAAGTCGTTTATATAAATTATGAACAACAAGGGGCCCAACACTGACCCTTGTGGAGCACCACTGATTTCTCCCCACTGAAGCAAACTCTCTGCTGCCTATCTCCCAGCCACGCCTCTACCCAGGAAAAATTTTCTCCTATTCCGTGTGCCTCAATTTTCCTCAGTAGCCTTACTGAAGCCCATATACACAATATTATATTCATTACCATGATCTACCCCCTCAAATACCTTGGTGAAAAAAGATAGTAAATTCGTAAGACAGGAACGTCCCTTTGTAAAACCATACTGATATTCATTAATCAATTTATGTTTTTCAAGATGGCTACGAATTGCCTCGGCAATTATTGACTCCATAAATTTTCCCACTAGGGAGGTAAGGCTTATTGGTCTATAGTTCGATTCTAGGGACCCCTCTCCTGCCTTGTAAATAGGTATTACATTTGCCATTTTCCACATGTCCCGCACTATGCCAGTTTGTAGTGATATATTGAAAAGATTAGCCAAAGGTTTGCTAAGTTCTTTACATTCCTTTAACACCCTTGCAAACAGTTCATCAGGGTCTGGGGACTTATTTGGTTTTAATTTCTCTGTTTGTCTGAGGACCATGTCACTAGTTACCCTAATCACGCTTAGTTTATTATCGTCCTGTTCTACATAATTTATAATTTCTGGAATTTAGCTAGCATCTTCCTGCCTAAAAACTGAGAGGAAATAAGAGTTAAACTTTCACACATTTCTTAATCACTATCAGTGATCTGACCTGAGTTAGTTTTGAGTGGGCCAATCTTGTTCTTAATTTTACTTCTATATACCTGAAAGAAATCTTTTGGGCTAGTCTTCGAATCCCTTGCCACTTTAGCCTCATAATCTCTTTTGGATTTGATTATTCCCTTTTTTATTTCTCTCTTTAATTGAATGTATTGATTTCTTAACTGCCCCTCTCCTGTTTTGATAAGCCTATTTATACGTCTTTTTTGATGAATGAAATATTTTAATCTATTGTTCATCCATTTGGGATCGTGTATGGTTAATCTAATTTCTCTACTTGGAGCATAAGTTGTCTGGGCAGCTAGAACTATACTCTGAAAAACGTCATATTGGCAACCAACAATACCTAACCCATAGCGAGGTCGTTCCAATACAGCCCACCCAGGTAATTTCTCAGTCCCACGAAATCGGCCAAGCGGAAGTCCGGGACAGAGACTTGATTGCAGTTATTTGATAATTCAATAATATATTGAAACTAAGTGATTATCTCATTATCCAGGTTCATCATTAGCCTCAGGTTTATTAATTAGTGATTCTTTGTTGGCAAGAACCAAGTCTAGTTGGTTTCCTCTAGTTAGTTCTGTCACAAACTGTTTTAAAAAGCAATTCTGAATCGTATCAAGAAAGCGACTAGACTCAAGATTTCCTGTCATATTGTTCCAATCAATTTGTCTAAAGTTAAAATATCCCATTAACACAACATTTTCATATTTAGATGCCTTATGAATTTCGTCCCATAACAGCTTACTGCACTCCCTATCAAGGTTTGGGGGCCTATAAATCACACCCAAAATTAATTTGTCACGACCCTCGAGAAACTGTAGCCAAACAGATTCTGTGTCCGATGCTTTTAATCTTATATCTTGCCTAACATAACATTTTAAATTATCTCTGACAGACACCGCCACTCCACCACCCTTCCTGTTGACCCTATCAGTGTGGAATAGTTCATAGCCTTGTACATGGCATTCAGAAGGCATTTCTCTATGACTTAAGAAATCGTAATGACACGATTGCAAATAAACCATACCGCGGGTTCAATCCCGGCCGGGGGTATGGTGCATTTCTCTATCTTTCAGGTTGAACCAGGTCTCCATTATAGCAATAATATCTATATTATCTGCACATGCAAGTATTCTTAGCACATCTTTATTGTTTCTTAGACTCCTATCAGTATAGTAAACCTTAAGGGAGCTAGTCTCACTCTGCCCTATACTATCTCTCTTTGTTTGTTGATAAAATACTTTACTTCACTATCAACTTTATTCTGAATATTGTCTATTAAACATATGCCTGAGGTATCCTGGTAATATCTGCTGTTTTCAACCCTTGTACTGCAGCTCGATTGTTTCCCACACGCACCCTTACCTCTATAATCTATCAGTTTAAAGCCCTAGACAAGTCAGCAATGTCCCCCCCATATCGAAATGGCTAACGCAACCACTCCAACACCTGAGAGATGTACCCTCTCCCTTGCATACATATCACGATTGCCTTTAAATTTGTCCCAGTTATTAACGAATGGAAATGCAAATTCTTTGCAGTACCTGTCTAGCCACCAATTTACACCAGTTGCCCTAGACATACATTCATTGCCCACTTCCCTTCTAGGCAAGATGCTACATATGATTTGGACCCCTCCCTTAGACCTAATTACATCTATGGCTGACTTGTACTTATCCAGCAGCTCTTGTCTCCTACCCTTCCCGATATCATTTCCACCAGCGCTAAGACAGATGATGAGCTTGTTCCCACAACCAGAATGTTCTTACCTTGATTAGCAGGGGAATTAGTGGTACCTTTAACCTCACTTACCACTAACGTACACTCATCCTAGAGAACAGAGAATCGATTTCCTACCTTCAGATCTTCTCTATTAAGCTTCCTAATCTTGATATTTCTACCTTTAGTAGAGATCACATTCCACCTTAAGCGGTTGACGCTTTTCAACTCACTGTTGGTAACATTTTCCATCAACAAGCCATAGTGCTCTTAAACTCTCCACACTAACCCCCCAGACAGCTAGGACAGGATGACCTATCGTCACCACTGACCTCAGCATACTGAGGTCAACTAAGTTATACATACAGATTTTACAACAATGATAATGTTTGCTGAATATATTACATTGCATAGAAATAATGTAATTAAAGTACTATCAAAATATTAAATTTATATTAATACATATTTTCTATACAATGTACATTGTATCAGTTGAAATTTCATGGCTCCACATGAAGAAATAATCTGAAAAAGATTATTAAACTTCTTTCCTGGAATATTTTTTGGACTATCAGGGGGAACTTTACCATTTATATACATTACAGACGGAAAAGTAGTTTTATGTCTGTTTCTCCAGATATCAAAATTTAACTCCTTTCGCTGTTGGGTAGTGTAGATAGGTTTACATAAGTCTGCCTTGCATTACCTTAGCTGTACTTGTAATAGCAAGTGTAAGTACAGCTCTGCCAGCTTAACTAATGTCGTAGTTGCAAGGGTGTCAAATGTCATTGTCACTTTGTTTAGTATCCTCAGGCTAAAGACACTTGTTTTGAGTACAGTTGTAACAGTAGTGTAGTCGACAGTAGTGTAGTCGACAGTAGTGTAGTCAACAGTAGTGTAGTCAACAGTAGTGTAGTCAACAGTAGTGTAGTCGACAGTAGTGTAGTCGACAGTAGTGTAGTCGACAGTAGTGTAGTCGACAGTAGTGTAGTCGACAGTAGTGTAGTCGACAGTAGTGTAGTCAACAGTAGTGTAGTCGACAGTAGTGTAGTCGACAGTAGTGTAGTCAACAGTAGTGTAGTCGACAGTAGTGTAGTCAACAGTAGTGTAGTCAACAGTAGTGTAGTCAACAGTAGTGTAGTCAACAGTAGTGTAGTCGACAGTAGTGTAGTCAACAGTAGTGTAGTCAACAGTAGTGTAGTCGACAGACTACACTACTACAGCCTCAGCGTCTAAGCCTACAGTACTTTACGTGTACCTGGTCTCATTTGACATGAAACAAGGACTAGTTACACACGATGTAAATCGAGGTCTTGTCTCATTGTAAAACCAGGCCTGGTGTCATTTACAGTATAGACAAGACCAGGGAGAGGTCTTAAGCTAGTATTTGTCTCTTCCGTTTCTAGTTATATCAAACTGTAACTTACGTAAGCCCATTTAGTCTCACTGGTAGTTGATCTCTCAATGTGTGTAGTAGTGAGGTCTCTGAATAAGCCTGAATACACTTACTAAACCTGAGTTAAAACCACTTATTAAACCGGTCATGATTACACAAACCATACCTGGCTGGCAGGCAATTCAAGAGTGAGATAACACAATATGTATAGTGGATAAAACAGTAGGTCATCTAGCTACTGTGACACACGGCAGCAGGGAATCAGACTAAGGTAGCATAATATGTGCAAGGTTAATTGACGTACTGTATTTGCTTCTTTATTGTTCCATGTTCCATTAAATTAACTCTGCTTTATATGCTCCTCTTTACATCTTTGCAAGACACAAGTCTGCATGCATTTCTGTATTCTCAAACACGAGTAGAAATATTTCTCCTGGTGTCATTTACAAAGATCTTGGTAAACCCGCTGCAGGGTGTTGTATAAGCACTGACTTCATTTTTAGATTCGTCATAGAAGTCTTTCAGGGTAAATTGTCTGATAAAAGACGTGGCCATGGTAGCTACATGGAGAATTATTCTTGTAAGGGCCTATCTGATGTTGTTGCCGACAACAAGTGTAATACTAATATTGTGGAGAAATTTTCTCCAGGAGGGGGATATCAGCCCCCTTCAGCCCTTTCAGCCCCTTCAGCCCCTTTCAGCCCTGAGGGGCCAAGCCCTCTCAGAAGGGGCGAGCGTTTTGTTTACTGCTAGAGTGAGTAATTGATCACAGATGCTATGCGACGTAGTCAAGTGACCTCTGCTCCTTGCAGCGGTGTTGCAAAGTGTATTTTTATAAGAGACAGTATATATCTTACTTTAGCAGGACAATTAAGGAAAATCCTGCTCCCACTTTATTACCATGGTAAAGATAGTGGACAATGTTTTCTATGCTTAAACAGCAAGATTTAAACATTTTGCTTTGCTTCATCGAGGAAGTGGCAAGGAAGCAAAAAGTACTAGGTCAGCTTTTTCTTTGTGCAAGGGGCAGCAATGGCTTGGGGCGGTGTGGCGTCGCCAGATTGCTTTTGACTCTGGGAGAGTGACACTGACGCCAGGATAACTAGCAAAGAACACTGATCTGTGCGTTAGTGTGAACAAAGTGTCTCAAACACAATAAACATAAGAGAAGTGTGATCAGCTTCTCTTGTGATACATTGTGAACAATAAAGACAAATTTTGTGGAACATAGTGTACCAGTGTGCGTTTCCTAGACAATGGAAGACGTGGACATCCAAGGACACTTCAGCTTCTATCAAGTCACCGATACCTGTCGAAGGTGTTGAGAACACCATAGCTCACATTACAAGAGCAAGGTATGTTACGAATTTCTTGTAGATCGGGGGACTGCGCAGTTCTTGAGTCGCAAGGAGTTTGTAATCAACCTATAGTCGGCAGTAAGGTGTGGACTTTTGAGTCCAAACAAGTACGTACATCGTCAGCCACCAGTGTATGAAATATGCTGACATAACACCCCCTAGGGGTAATTTATAATTTACAAATTATATCTCTTGACAGCCCATGTTGAGATGGTTTCGACAGCTTCTAGACCTCGTCTGCAGGGGCGGCTGTGTAGACGATTTGCTGTCATTTATCAGCTAAGTGTTTCCTATATTTATATTTATAAATAAAACATAGCTGGTAAGGCCAATATCTTCAACAGAATTGGTCGTGCTCGAACCGGATAAAGACCACACTGTGGTCCAAATATGTTGTACTACAGTGTACAAATAACCTATGAGCCAAGGTCCTTCGAAAAAAGCTGTAAAACTAGTGTTTTACAATATAAATCAGTATAAATGAGTCCCTCCAGACTCAATCACAGAGAATGGGCAGCCAAAAGAAAACGGGCGCTCACCCAGCGTTCACCCAACGAAAACGGGAGCTGGGTGACTCACCCAACAAGAAGACGGGGGATGGTATCCTGCACCCTCCATCAACTGCTCCAATCTCGAGAAAATGCTGATTAAGACAACAGCAACCCAAGTGATGTTGTTTGTCTGAGTGTATATATATATACACATAGTGTTTATAATGTTTAGACAGAAATTAAGAGACAAGATTGTGTTAAAGTTTGTTTCTTATAGATATACCTGTTATATTAAAGGAACTTATATAAAGTGTAAGCTTTCAAATATATATTAACAGTGACATTTATATATGTGTAAGTAATATTCACGTGTGATTTACAGTTATACAGTGACATTTAGGTGTATAGTGAATGAAGTGTATAACGTTATTTACGATTAATCATCGTGGTCAGGCTGACACAGCAAACTCAAGCCATAAACACCAGCCATATGTACTGTGTACCCTTCATGGTCATTGACCCTGAGGTTAAGCTTAGTAGGTCATTAGTGTCTGACTCGATTATTGCTGACTTAAGCATAACAAAAACTCAGCTGTTTATAGCAGTACAGTGTTTTTTAAACACTCTAAGTGTGGTGCTAGAATTTTCAGTATACCATTAAAATGGCTTGTTTGAAAACTCAGTTTCAGTCTTTACAGACTAAGATTACACAATTAGAAAATCTAATTTCAGTCTGTATAGGATTAACTCAAGATACAAACATAGATTTTGATGATCTTGAGGTCAAGTTTGAATTATTTACACAACGTATGAAAATAATTAATTCAGACTATACACATTATGAAAATAAATTTCTTGAATCAGATCCATCTGAGGATGAAATTAAAAATGTTTTGGATACTTTTAGTAATCAACAATTAAGGTGGACAGGAGTACAGGCTATCTGCCGTAAAACTCTGTCACAGAGACCTACTACTAGTGGTCAAACACCTGTTACACCTGTAACAACAAGTGTCCCATTACCAAGCTTACCTACATTGTCATTACCTATTTTCCAAGGTCATAATTCTGAAGAATTCATTAGTGGTTTTCAATCCATAGTAAATTCACGAACTGACATAGATGAGATTGCTAAGTTCAATTACCTATGAACTGATTAAGTCATTTCCGGTGGTCAAAGGCAATTATCAAATAGCCTTACGTGTCTTAGCAGACAATTACTTTGATGATGACAAGGCTAGAGTTAGACATGCAGTCTTAATATCAAGCTTGAAGCCACCCAAACCTTGTTTTTCAGACTTACAGGCATTTAGAATCACATTAGACAATAGTCTCAGATCTCTAGGTGCTAAATATGACCTAAGACAATGTGATTGGTTTATCAGTGGTATTGTACAGGATAAGTTGTCACCACAAACTATTGAACGATTAAATATTATGTTTAATAAACACTATTTCACTTGTGAGGAAATTAGCAATGGTTTACAAACAATAGTTTCATGCATGCAAGCAACGAGACAAGATGAAAAATCCACAAATCCAGTGGATAACAAACCATCAACTCAGTATAAAAAGAGTATAACTACTCCCACTAAACCACATAATGGGAAATCCCATATAGGCATTTATCAAGCTGTGAATACAATAGACAGTAAACAGACTGTCATACATAAACGTACTCCAAAATGTGTACTTTGTGATGGAACACATTGGGCACAGTATTGTAGTCAATACACATCAATTGAGGCACGTAAACAACGTGTTCGTCAGCTGAAAAGATGCATCAAGTGTTTAGGTGAACACAAGGGAGAAAAATGCTCACTGAAGAAGTGTTTTAAATGCAAGGGTATGCATCATACAGCATTATACCCAAATGCTTTTGCTGAACAGCAGCAGACTTCTACAGAATCAGGAAGTCAACAAGCAACAGCATTAAATGTGAGAGATAAGTTTAAAGCAACTGCTCTCCCTATAGCTCGAGTTGAGTTATCGAATAAATTACACAAAACCAATGTGTTAACATTATTTGATCAAGGCTCACAAAGGTCCTTCATAAGAAGAACAGTGTTGCAGAAAGATGTTGTTGCCGACAACAAGTACAATACTAATATGGATAATTCTAACAGTGATGATTTTAATATGATTGATACCAGAATGGATGATAATTACAATGATGATACTTTCATGGATAAGAATGGTTGTGATAATACTACTATATATAAAATTACACTGATGATTCTAACGTAGATGAATACATTAATAACATTAACTACACTTCAGAGAAACACTTTTAAGAATTATTATAGCTCTCCGATATTAGAATAATTAATCTCCGGTGTATTTTAGACAGGCTTTAAAGAGAAAAAAAATTAATATTTTTATTGAGCTTTCACGTATGATTACTCATGTTATAAATATATGAATATAAAGATTCGCAAAATATAACTGAGTGTGGGAATACACAAAATAAAATTGAATCAGAGATTAGCATAAATACAGTTACATTTAGATTCAGGTACATCAGCTCAAGAAATGTGTATAATCTTTCCCTCTGGTTATTATTATGATAATAAGTCATCACGTGTGTATTTACTTTTGAAAATGCATTTATACCAGGATAAATCAGCGTATATACCCTTAGACTCGAGTCTAAGGGTAACCGTGGCCGGCGACACCTACGCTACCCTGAGACCTCTCTTCATGCTTTGGTTGCTCCCTTGCAACATTGCACAGCTCCTGATGACGCACTGTGTAGTGTGAAAGTACTTGAGATAAAGATTTCCACCCTCCGTGGCTGTCTTGCATATATAATATATTATTATATATTTTATATTTATATATATATATATTATATATATATATATAATATATTTTAAAAATATTTATACATGTAAAATTATATTGTATATATGAGTAGGCGAACGTACATGTGCATGTACAACTGCCAGTCAAGATAATAAACACACTGACTCGCACACATAGGCGGGGCCAGGAACTGTGAATCGACCCCTGCAACCACAACTAGATGAGTACACGCGTAAAAACATCACATATACATTCGCAAATCCACACGCATGCACGCACGCACACTAATACATACATACATGCACACATATACAGTCTAACACACACACATCAACAAATGTATATACGAAATAACAGTCACAAATAACCCTCAGAATTCAATGGAAGCCATAAACACAAAAGTTCATAGCCCAGACAACACAAACATGTTGAGAAAACCGTCTTGTTAGTGTGAGTTACTGACCTTGCTAACACAAAGAGGAGGAGAGAGATACCGAGGTACGCTGTGGCCATGTACAGCCACACATCCAGGGACAATGGTGACAGGAAGCTGAACAAGTTGGGAGGTTTCTTCGTGGGCTTCCGGTAGAGTATTGTGATGCCTGTGGAGGAGAAAGTATCAACGCTTGCTAAGATTTAAATTTAGTGTTTGTTTTAGGTGTATTGAGCTTGTGGTGGTCAGGAAGCTTATGGCCCTAATGATCGTGTTTCGAAAAGATATACCCCTCAAGGGAGGTTCCTTGATGCTGGTGAGGGGCTCTTGATCTAGGGAATTGGATCTGTGCTCCAGGTCCCTGAATTGAGCCTGAATACCTTCCATCCCCCCACATGCGCTGTATAATCCTACGGGTTTAGCATTCCTGTGATTATAATAATAATATTCGAAAAGATATTTACACTGAAAGGAAAATATCTCTCAGTAAATATTCGATGAGTTTAATCTCTACTTCAGGGTTTAGAGCATTCTTGACTCTTAGAGAGCAGGTGACATGCAGCTATAATGACCCACTCAGTAGCTGCTAGGATTAAGCCCTAGAGGTATATATTTTGGGAGAATATACACCGAGGGGTGTATATTTCCATGTGTATACTCACTAAGTGTTTACTGAACAAAAAAAGGCACAATACCGTGACTGGATCAATACAGCTGTCTGACTGTGTGTAGTCCCACAGCTGTGTAACTGTGTAGTCCCACAGCTGTGTAACTGTGTAGTTCCACAGCTGTGTGACTGTGTACTCCCACAGCTGTGTGATTGTGTGTAATCCCACATCTGTGTAACTGTGTATACTCCCACAGCTGTGTGATTGTGTGTAGCCCCACAGTTGTGTGATTGTGTATAGTCCCACAGCTGTGTGATTGTGTGAGTCCCACAGTTGTGGTTTGTGTGTAGTCCCCACAGTTGTGTGATTGTGTGTAGTCCCACAGCTGTGTGATTGTGTGTAGTCCCACAGTTGTGTGATTGTGTGTAGTCCCACAGCTGTGTGATTGTGTGTAGTCCCACAGTTGTGTGATTGTGTGTAGTCCCACAGCTGTGTGATTGTGTGTAGTCCCACAGCTGTGTGATTGTGTGTAGTCCCACAGCTGTGTGATTGTATGTAGTCCCACAGCTGTGTGACTGCGTTTAGTCCCACAGCTGTCTGACTGCGTGTAGTCCCACAGCTGTGTGACTGTGTATAGTCCCACAGCTGTGTAATTGTGTGTAGTCCCACAGCTGTGTGATTGTGTATAGTCCCACAGCTGTGTGATTGTATAGTCCCGCAGCTGTGGGATTGTGTGTAGTCCCACAGCTGTGTGACAGTGTAATCCCACAGCTGTGTGACTGTGTATAGTCCCACAGCTGTGTAATTGTGTGTAGTCACACAGTTGTGTGATTGTGTGTAGCCCCACAGCTGTGTGATTGTGGGTAGTCACACAGCTGTGTGATTGTGGGTAGTCACACAGCTGTATGACTGTGTGTAGTCCCACAGCTTTGTCACTGTGTGTAATCCCACAGCTGTGTGACTGTGTAGCCCCACAGCTGTGTGACTGTGTAGTCCCACAGCTGTGTGACTGTGTAGTCCCACAGTTGTGTGACTGTGTAGCCCCACAGCTGTGTGACTGTGTGTAGTCCCACAGCTTTGTCACTGTGTGTAATCCCACAGCTTTGTCACTGTGTGTAGTCCCACATTGGTGACTGTGTAGCCCCACAGTTGTTTTGACTGTGTAGCCCCACAGCTGTGTGACTTTTGTAGTCCCACAGCTGTGTGACTGTGTAGTCCCACAGCTGTGTGACTGTGTAGTCCCACAGCTGTGTGACTGTGTAGTCCCACAGCTGTGTGACTGTGTAGTCCCACAGCTGTGTGACTGTGTGTAGTCCCACAGCTTTGTCACTGTGTGTAGCCCCACAGCTGTGTGACTGTGTAGTCCCACAGTTGTGTGACTGTGTAGTCCCACAGCTGTGTGACTGTGTAGTCCCACAGTTGTGTGACTGTGTAGTCCCACAGCTGTGTGACTGTGTAGTCCCACAGCTGTGTGACTGTGTAGTTCCCCAGTTGTTGTGACTGTTTTGTAGCCCCACAGCTGTGTGACGGGTGTAGTCCCACAGTTGTGTGACTGTGTAGTCCCACAGCTGTGTGAGTGTGTGCAGTCCCACAGTTGTGTGACTGTGTAGCCCCACAGCTGTGTGACTGTGTAGCCCCACAGTTGTGTGACTGTGTGTAGTCCCATAGCTGTGTGAGTGTGTGCAGTCCCACAGTTGTGTGACTGTGTAGTCCCACAGTTGTGTGACTGTGTAGTCCTACAGTTGTGTGACTGTGTAGTCCCACAGCTGTGTGACTGTGTAGTCCCACAGCTGTGTGACTGTGTAGTCCCACAGCTGTGTGACTGTGTAGTCCCACAGTTGTGTGACTGTGTAGTCCCACAGTTGTGTGACTGTGTAGTCCCACAGCTGTGTGACTGTGTAGTCCCACAGTTGTGGACTGTGTAGTCCCACAGCTGTGTGACTGTGTTGTCCCACAGCTGTGTGACTGTGTATTTCCCCAGCTGTGGGGACTGTGTAGTCCCACAGCTGTGTGACTGTGTAGTCCCACAGTTGTGTGACTGTGTAGTCCCACAGTTGTGTGACTGTGTAGTCCCACAGCTGTGTGACTGTGTAGTCCCACAGTTGTGTGACTGTGTAGTCCCACAGCTGTGTGACTGTGTAGTCCCACAGCTGTGACTGTGTAGTCCCACAGTTGTGTGACTGTGTGTAGTCCCACAGTTGTATGACTGTGTAGCCCCACACTTGTGTGACTGTGTAGTCCCACAGCTGTGTGACTGTGTGTAGTCCCACAGTTGTATGACTTTTGTAGCCCCACAGTTGTGTGACTGTGTAGCCCCACGCTGTTTTGACTGTGTAGCCCCCACAGTTGTGTGACTGTGTAGTCCCACAGCTGTGTGAGTGTGTAGTCCCACAGTTGTGTGACTGTGTAGTCCCACAGTTGTGTGACTGTGTAGTCCCACAGCTGTGTGACTGTGTAGTCCCCCTGTGTGACTGTGTAGCCCCACACTGTGTGACTCTGTGTAGTCCCACCGCTGTGTGAGTGTGTGCAGTCCCACAGTTGTATGACTGTGTGCAGTCCCACAGCTAGTCCCACAGCTGTGTGTAGTCCCACAGCTGTGTGACTGTGTAGTCCCACAGCTGTGTGTAGTTTCACAGCTGCTTGACTGTGTAGTCCCACAGCTGTGTGCAGTCCCACAGCTGTGTGTAGTCCCACAGCTGTGTGCAGTCCCACAGCTGTGTGTAGTCCCACAGCTGTATACATGATATTTGTGTATGATTTAATCATTAACATAGATATTTTAGTAGACTTGTCTGGTGGTGAAGAGGTTATATGCAGCATCTATCACCTCTTGGGCCGATTAACCCACTTGGGTTTAGAGATTCTTTAAAACGTAATGTTCCTTTTGCTTTTACAGCGTAAGAAGATTTACATATCGGAGACACGCAAGTTTGGGTAACATTATTTCAAAATTTCGTTTTTTACACACGAGGGAATTTATAACCCCGGTAGAGACTAAAACAGAAAAATATATAAAACATCACTTATACGCGGGACGCACAAAATGTTTAATGACGTTACCTGGCAACGTATCTTTGCTACCTAAAATAAAATATTCTCTTTCTTAATGTTAAGTTAGGAGTCGTTCCACGTCATCAAGTGATCGTAGTTAATCGTGAGAATAACATAAATATTATTAACATAGTAAGTCAGGTGTATTTATACCATTGATTAGAATTGTTTGTCTCTAGTGGTTTCTCCTCACAAATGGTTTTTTTAAGTACATGCAAATTTTTTGAGTACCTTATTATGGTTTTACAAGCTGACATTACGTGGTGTAGTATCTTGAGGCTGGAACAGTCACCACCTTCATGGCCAGCACTCGTAAACGAGAATATTAAGACAATCTTCCTTTCTTCTAGGTGCTTCAGTTTTGATTTATCAATTAACCAAATCAACACTAATTCAAGGATGATATAATTCACTTCCAGGCGAAACACAACGACAAGACGAAGCACGAAGTTGTCATCGGATTTTATCTTAGGAATTAAACGTTATGATGCCCTAATTCCTAGCAGAATGTTATATTCATCGGGTCCTCTCTAAACTACACATCCTCACTTCATTAATGACTGTAGGTGTGGCACTCTGTGTACTCAAATATCTACTTGTATGACAGGTTTCCAGTGACTTCTGTGTGTTTTCAAAAACCCAACAGTATGATGGACAATAATATTTCCAGCGCCTTCTCCAGCGCCTTCTCCAGCGCCTTCTCCAGCGCCTTCTTCAGTGCCTTCTCCAGTGCCTTCTCCAGCGCCTTCTCCAGTGCCTTCTCCAGCGCCTTCTCCAGTGCCTTCTCCAGTGCCTTCTCCAGCGCCTTCTCCAGCGCCTTCTCCAGTGCCTTCTCCAGCGCCTTCTCCAGCGCCTTCTCCAGCGGGCCCTTCTCCAGCGCCTTCTCCAGCGCCTTCCCAGTGCCTTCTCCAGCGCCCTTCTCCCGCGCCTTCTCCAGGGGCCCTTCTCCAGCGCCTTCTCCAGTGCCTTCTCCAGCGCCTTCTCCAGCACCTTCTCCAGCGCCTTCTCCAGCGCCTTCTCCAGCGCCTTCTCCAGCGCCTTTTGCCAGTGGGCCCTTCTCCAGCGCCTTCTCCAGCGCCTTCTCCAGCGCCTTCTCCAGCGCCTTCTCCAGCGCCTTCTTCCAGCGCCTTCCCACGCCTTCTCCAGCGCCTTCTCCAGCGCCTTCTCCAGCGCCTTCTCCAGTGCCTTCTCCAGTGCCTTCTCCAGCGCCTTCTCCAGTGCCTTCTCCAGCGCCTTCTCCAGCGCCTTCTCCAGCGCCTTCTCCAGCGCCTTCTCCAGTGCCTTCTCCAGCGCCTTCTCCAGCGCCTTCTCCAGCGCCTTCTCCTGCGCCTTCTCCAGCGCCTTCCCCAGCGCCTTCTGCAGCGCCTTCTCCAGTGCCTTCTCCAGCGCCTTCTCCAGCGCCTTCTCCAGCGCCTTCTCCAGCGCCTTCTCCAGCGCCTTCTCCAGCGCCTTCTCCAGTGCCTTCTCCAGTGCCTTCTCCAGCGCCTTCTCCAGCGCCTTCTCCAGTGCCTTCTCCAGCGCCTTCTCCAGCGCCTTCTCCAGTGCCTTCTCCAGCGCCTTCTCCAGTGCCATCTCCAGCGCCTTCTCCAGCGCCTTCTCCAGCGCTTTTCCAGCGCCTTCTCCAGTGCCTCTCCAGCTCCATCTCCAGTCCTTCTCCAGGCGCCTTCTCCAGCTCCTTCTCCAGCGCCTTCTCCAGCGCCTTCTCCAGTGCCTTCTCCAGCGCCTTCTCCAGCGCCTTCTCCATGCCTTCTCCAGCGCCTGCTCCAGCGCCTTCTCCAGGTGCCTTCTCCAGCGCCTTCTCCAGTGCCTTCTCCTGCGCCTTCTTTCCCGCGCCTTCTCCAGCGCCTTCTCCGGCTCCTTCCCTGCGCCTTCTCCAGTGCCTTCCCAGCGCCTTCTCCAGTGCCTTCTCCAGCGCCTTCTCCAGTGCCTTCTCCAGCGCCTTCCCAGCGCCTTCTCCAGTGCCTTCCGGGGCCTTCTCCAGTGCCTTTCTCCAGTGCCTTCTCCAGCGCCTTCTCCGCGCCTTCACATGTGCCTTCTCCAGCGCCTTCTCCAGTGCCTTCTCCAGCGCCATCTCCAGTGCTTCTCCAGCGCCTTCTTCCAGCGCCTTCTCCAGTGCCTTCTCCAGCGCCTTCTCCAGCGCCTTCTCCAGCGCCTTCTCCAGTGCCTTCTCCAGGCCCTTCTCCAGCGCCTTCTCCAGCGCCTTCTCCAGCGCCTTTCCAGTGCCTTCTCCAGTGCCTTCTCCAGCGCCTTCGCCAGTGCCCTTTCCAGCGCCTTATCCAGCGCCCTTTTCCAGTGCCTTCTCCAGCGCCTTCTCCATGCCTTCTCCAGGCCTTCTCCAGTGCCTTCTCCAGTGCCTTCCCAGCGCCTTCTCCAACGCCTTCTCCAGCGCCTTTCCAGTGCCTTCTCCAGCGCCTTCTCCAGTGCCTTCTCCAGCGCCTTTTTCCAGCGCCTTCTCCAGTGCCTTCTCCCCGCGCCTTCTCCAGTGCCTTCTCCAGCGCCTTTTCAGTGCCTTCTCCAGCGCCTTCTCCAGTGCCTTCTCCAGTGCCTTCTCCAGCGCCTTTTCCAGCGCCCCCTCCAGCGCCCGCGCCTTCTCCAGCGCCTTCTCCAGCTCCTGCGCCTTCTCCAGCCCCCTTCTCCCGCGCCTTCTCCAGCGCCTTCTGCAGTGCCTTCTCCAGCGCCTTCTGCAGTGCCTTCTCCAGCGCCTTCTCCAGCGCCTTCTCCAGCACCTTCTCCAGCGCCTTCTCCAGTGCCTTCTCCAGCGCCTTCTCCAGTGCCTTCTCCAGCGCCTTCTCCAGTGCCTTCTCCAGTGCCTTCTCTAGCGCCTTCTCCAGCGCCTTCTCCAGCGCCTTCTCCAGTGCCTTCTCCAGCGCCTTCTCCAGTGCCTTCTCCGCGCCTTCCCCCAGCGCCTTCTCCAGTGCCTTCTCCAGCGCCTTCTGCAGTGCCTTTTCCAGCGCCTTCTCCAGCGCCTTCTCCAGCGCCTTCTGCAGTGCCTTCTCCAGCGCCTTCTGCAGTGCCTTCTCCAGCGCCTTCTCCAGTGCCTTCTCCAGCGCCTTCTCCAGTGCCTTCTCCAGCGCCTTCTCCAGCGCCTTCCCCAGTGCCTTCTCCAGCGCCTTCTCCAGTGCCTTCTCCAGCGCTTTCTCCAGCGCCTTCTCCAGCGCCTTCTGCAGTGCCTTCTCCAGCGCCTTCTCCAGTGCCTTCTCCAGCGCCTTCTCCAGTGCCTTCTCCAGCGCCTTCTCCAGCGCCTTTCTCGCCTTCTCCAGCGCCTCTCCAGCGCCTTTCCAGCGCCTTCTCCAGCGCCTTCTCCAGCGCCTTCTCCAGCGCCTTCTCCACGCCTTGCGCCTTCTCCAGCGCCTTTTCCAGTGCCTTCTCCAGCGCCTTCTCCAGCACCTTCTCCAGCGCCTTCTCCAGCGCCTTCCCAGCGCCTTCTCCAGCGCCTTTGCCAGCGCCTTCTCCAGCGCCCTTCTCCAGGGGCCCCTTTTCCAGCGCCTTCTCCAGCGCCTTCTCCAGCGCCTTCTCCAGAGCCTTCTCCAGCGCCTTCTCCAGCGCCTTCTCCAGTGCCTTCTCCAGCGCCTTCTCCAGCGCCTTCTCCAGCGCCTTCTCCAGCGCCTTCTCCAGCGCCTTCTCCAGTGCCTTCTCCAGTGCCTTCTCCAGCGCCTTCTCCAGTGCCTTCTCCAGCGCCTTCTCCAGCGCCTTCTCCAGTGCCTTCTCCAGCGCCTTCTCCAGCGCCTTCTCCAGTGCCTTCTCCAGCGCCTTCTCCAGCGCCTTCTCCAGCGCCTTCTCCTGCGCCTTCTCCAGCGCCTTCTCCAGCGCCTTCTGCAGCGCCTTCTCCAGTGCCTTCTCCAGCGCCTTCTCCAGCGCCTTCTCCAGCGCCTTCTCCAGCGCCTTCTCCAGCGCCTTCTCCAGTGCCTTCTCCCGTGCCTTCTCCAAACGCCTTCTCCCCGCGCCTTCTCCAGTGCCTTCTCCAGCGCCTTCTCCAGCGCCTTCTCCAGTGCCTTCTCCAGTGCCTTCTCCAGTGCCATCTCCAGCGCCTTCTCCAGCGCCTTCTCCAGCGCCTTTTCCAGCGCCTTCTCCAGTGCCTTCTCCAGCGCCTTCTCCAGCGCCTTCTCCAGTGCCTTCTCCAGCGCCTTCTCCAGCGCCTTCTCCAGTGCCTTCTCCAGCGCCTTCTCCAGTGCCATCTCCAGCGCCTTCTCCAGCGCCTTCTCCAGCGCCTTTTCCAGCGCCTTCTCCAGTGCCTTCTCCAGCTCCATCTCCAGTGCCTTCTCCAGCGCCTTCTCCAGCGCCTTCTCCAGTGCCTTCTCCAGCGCCTTCTCCAGCGCCTTCTCCAGTGCCTTCTCCAGCGCCTGCTCCAGCGCCTTCTCCAGTGCCTTCTCCAGCGCCTTCTCCAGTGCCTTCTCCTGCGCCTTCTCCAGCGCCTTCTCCAGCGCCTTCTCCGGCTCCTTCTCCTGCGCCTTCTCCAGTGCCTTCTCCAGCGCCTTCTCCAGTGCCTTCTCCAGCGCCTTCTCCAGTGCCTTCTCCAGCGCCTTCTCCAGCGCCTTCTCCAGTGCCTTCTCCGGCGCCTTCTCCAGCGCCTTCTCCATTGCCTTCTTCAGCGCCTTCTCCAGCGCCTTCACCGGTGCCTTCTCCAGCGCCTTCTCCAGTGCCTTCTCCAGCGCCATCTCCAGTGCTTTCTCCAGCGCCTTCTCCAGCGCCTTCTCCAGTGCCTTCTCCAGCGCCTTCTCCAGCGCCTTCTCCAGCGCCTTCTCCAGCGCCTTCTCCAGCGCCTTCTCCAGCGCCTTCTCCAGCGCCTTCTCCAGCGCCTTCTCCAGCGCCTTCTCCAGCGCCTTCTCCAGTGCCTTCTCCAGTGCCTTCTCCAGCGCCTTCTCTGGTGCCTTCTCCAGCGCCTTCTCCAGCGCCTTCTCCAGTGCCTTCTCCAGCGCCTTCTCCAGTGCCTTCTCCAGCGCCTTCTCCAGTGCCTTCTCCAGTGCCTTCTCCAGCGCCTTCTCCAACGCCTTCTCCAGCGCCTTCTCCAGTGCCTTCTCCAGCGCCTTCTCCAGTGCCTTCTCCAGCGCCTTCTCCAGCGCCTTCTCCAGTGCCTTCTCCAGCGCCTTCTCCAGTGCCTTCTCCAGCGCCTTCTCCAGTGCCTTCTCCAGCGCCTTCTACAGTGCCTTCTCCAGTGCCTTCTCCAGCGCCTTCTCCAGCGCCTTCTCCAGCGCCTGCGCCTTCTCCAGCGCCTTCTCCAGCGCCTTCTCCAGCGCCTGCGCCTTCTCCAGCGCCTTCTCCAGCGCCTTCTCCAGCGCCTTCTGCAGTGCCTTCTCCAGCGCCTTCTGCAGTGCCTTCTCCAGCGCCTTCTCTAGCGCCTTCTCCAGCACCTTCTCCAGCGCCTTCTCCAGTGCCTTCTCCAGCGCCTTCTCCAGTGCCTTCTCCAGCGCCTTCTCCAGTGTCTTCTCCAGTGCCTTCTCTAGCGCCTTCTCCAGCGCCTTGTCCAGCCCCTTTCTCCAGTGCCTTCTCCAGCGCCTCTCCAGTGCTTCTCCAGCGCCTTCTCCACGCCTTCCAGGCCTTCTCCAGCGCCTTCTCCAGTGCCTTCTCCAGCGCCTTCTCCAGCGCCTTCTGCAGTGCCTTCTCCAGCGCCTTCTGCAGTGCCTTCTCCAGCGCCTTCTCCAGCGCCTTCTCCAGCACCTTCTCCAGCGCCTTCTCCAGTGCCTTCTCCAGCGCCTTCTCCAGTGCCTTCTCCAGTGCCTTCTCCAGTGCCTTCTCCAGTGCCTTCTCCAGCGCCTTCTCCAGTGCCTTCTCCAGCGCCTTCTCCAGTGCCTTCTCCAGTGCCTTCTCTAGCGCCTTCTCCAGCGCCTTCTCCAGCGCCTTCTCCAGTGCCTTCTCCAGCGCCTTCTCCAGTGCCTTCTCCAGCGCCTTCTCCAGCGCCTTCTCCAGTGCCCTCTCCAGCGCCTTCTCCAGTGCCTTCTCCAGCGCCTTCTCCAGCGCCTTCTCCAGCGCCTTCTCCAGCGCCTTCTCCAGCGCCTTCTCCAGCGCCTTCTCCAGCGCCTTCTCCAGCGCCTTCTCCAGCTCCTTCTCCAGCGCCTTCTCCAGCGCCTTCTCCAGTGCCTTCTCCAGCGCCTTCTCCAGCGCCTTCTCCAGCTCCTTCTCCAGCGCCTTCTCCAGCGCCTTCTCCAGCGCCTTCTCCAGTGCCTTCTCCAGCGCCTTCTCCAGCGCCTTCTCCAGCGCCTTCTCCAGCGCCTTCTCCAGGTGCAAACGTAAGGTAGACTCTATAACCAGACGTAACTAACATAAATGCCTCAGGTATAGTTGAAACCAGAAGTGGAGTTTAAGTGATCTCGTGTAAATGATGCGTGTAAATCGTGTACTGACGATGTGATAATGTTGTTATTCACGGGAATCGCTGTGGACACTTATCTGCAAGCAAAGAAATTTTTATAAACGGCGTTTTAGTTGGTAGAATCTGTGACTATTTGTTAATAAAAACAGTTATGCAGACGATGGGAAGTTTTACGATTAGAGTCTCGCTAAAATAATTTTAGGACGTCAGGTCGCCTAGTGAACCCCACAATACACTGAACATTAAAATGGTATAAAATACCGACAGGATGTTAGGTAAGACACATATGCAACAGTTAGGTATCTTTATTATGAAACGTTTCGCCTACACAGTAGGCTTCTTCAGTCAAGTACAGAAAAGTTGATAGAAGCAGAAGATACTTGAAGACGATGTAATCAGTCCATCACCCTTAAAGTTTTGAGGTGGTCAGTCCCTCAGTCTGGAGAAGAGCATTGTTCCATAGCTCTTCTCCAGACTGAGGGACTGACCACCTCAAAACTTTAAGGGTGATGGACTGATTACATCGTCTTCAAGTATCTTCTGCTTCTATCAACTTTTCTGTACTTGACTGAAGAAGCCTACTGTGTAGGCGAAACGTTTCATAATAAAGATACCTAACTGTTGCATATGTGTCTTACCTAACAACCCACAATACACTACAACTGAACTCCACGCTAATGTGTATTTCCCCTAATTTTCTGTCTCACTCTATCTGTTGAAGTCCAATAGGTTCTAATGAACGTTTAAATGAACGTTTCGAACAATGTTAAGGTGTTTCTTGTATATATTTGTTGGTATTATGGACCTAGAATTATACAATGAAAATTAGCACTAAAAGTGGACTAGAGAGGTGGTTGGGTATTTACCAAGGTTCATCCATGGCATGGTGAAGTCCACTACTTGCTCACGCTCGTACGTGATGGTCAGGTCGCCGATGGCCAAGTCAGCTTTCTGTCGGCAGAGAAAACCAGTAAAACAGGTTTAAATGATTTGATACATTCTACATAACAACACTGCGACTAGCCGGGGAGCGAGCACATGTTGTTTTAGCCCTTCTGATGGTGAACAAAAATTCACTACGCTTTAACCCAATGGACCACACAATCCTACAAGAATCATGCACCCTGCAGAGGCAGGTGTTGTACGGTAATCCTAGGACATACGATACTTTAGGTGCCTCAGAGCTAATTTTATTCTACTCCCAGTTTGGTATACTAGCCTCAGCAAGTAGTATATATAGTATTGGAACCATGAACGTACTAATTGGCAACTCAAATTAATGAAAAATATAAATCACATATATATACGTTGCTTATCATGAGTGGCAACTCAGAAAATTACTAATTGGGATCGAGTGACAGTGGTACTGAGTATGAAGGGAGCGAGTATGAAGATGAAAGTACTAATCCAACCAGAAAACACAACAAAAGTAAAGTTGTAACCAATTTGGTGACATCCACAAAAGTATCAACAAGTAAAAGCCGCCAAAATATGCGAACAGTTGTCATTTGATGGCACTGACATTCCTACAGTTGTCATTTGATGGCACTGACATTCCTACAGTTGTCATTTGATGGCACTGACATTCCTACAGTTGTCATTTGATGGCACTGACATTCCTACAGTTGTCATTTGATGTCACTGACATTCCTACAGTTGTCATTTGATGTCACTGACATTCCTACAGTTGTCATTTGATGTCAATGACATTCCTACAGTTGTCATTTGATGGCACTGACATTCCTACAGTTGTCATTTGATGTCACTGACATTCCTACACCAAGCCAAGCAGCAATTTACAAGTCAACATACAAAGAGGCTGCTATACTGAAGGAGGAAATGATTGAGAAGTTACAAATGGAAGAATGGTCTTTACAAGTTAATGGAAAGCGCGTTGACGAAAATGAGTATCAGTTAGTAGTACTTAAAAATGAAAGAACAGAAGTAAAACTGGATGCACTACATTTGAAAGATGACAAGACTGGAACGATTGCTGAAGGAATGGTAACAGTTATTGATGAATACAACTTATGGAATGCAATAAAGATGAGCATTACTGATACAACAAACGTTAACAGAGAAAAAGAGTGGAGCTGTTGTCATACTGCAACGAATGTTCTCAGAGAAGGGGATTATTAAATCACAATTTATCAGTTGTCAGCATCACTTTCTGGACAGGATTCTCCGTTTGGTAATGGATGAAAATCTTGGTGCTAAAACCAGTTCTCCAAACATCAAGTATCCATTTGTGTCCCAACTGGTAAAGAATTATGAGGAACTAAATGCACAGTTTGTTAATGGGACAGAAGAGATCCTCCATAAATCATAATGGAGAGATGATGTGAAGTTTTTGTACCATCTAACGCGAGTGTTTAGATTCTTTAAAGAAAAGAGGCACTTTCCTTTGACTAACTTTCAGAAAATTCCAAACATCAGCAATGCCAGGTGGAATTCAAGAACCATTCTAGCTATTCTTGCATTCATTATTTTACCTGAATATAATAGAATCACGTTTCATAGAAAACAGTTTTGAAAATATGAATATTTCTTTTGGTTTATATAAATTGGATTCATTTATAATTAATAAAATTTGGGAAGAATTCAATGATACATTAGACAAGTAAAAAATCGTAATGCTTGGGTAGAGTATCAGGTGTGTTTCACAGAGTCGGGTGTTGTTATGCATCTGTGAGGTGTAGTCTTGTTGTGGTGACGTGATTGTGAGGTGTAGTCTTGACCCTTTTATATGCTTTCCTGTTGATTTTTAGTTTTTTATAGTTCCTTGAAAATATGAGTAGTCACGAAAGCTCTTGGAATTTCGTTATTTTTTCACAGTGGTTGTTTTGCATATTGTGATATCACCTGCTAACTGTGACCTTATCTTATTGGAGAAGATACACAGATTCATTTCCTACACCTGGGCAGATTATTGGTTTACTGATCAGATGTATGATGAAAATGACTTCAAGAATTTGTCAGAAATATTAAAACCTTACAGAAAAAAGCACTGAACTCATTGAAAAATCACTGGAAGCAGGAGCCGTCCACACTCAGTATACCAAGAAGTAATCAGTGTGCTGAACGTGCAATCAAAGTTATGCAGGAACTGTATGTTGCCTGCAGAAACAAAAACAAATTGCAACTTCGGTTTATTCTAAGCAATAAGTAGTAATATATGTACAAACATGACAAGAATGATGCTGTAAACTGTTTTATTATTAAAATTACATGTAATATGCATTCAAGTTACTTGTTGTCGTTACTCGTTTTTTTTTTCATTTACGAGTGACATTTATTGACATTTATTAAAAAGATATTGAAAAGAAAGATCATTTCTTTGCTTTTAGCAAAAGTTCATCTGATTAACTTATAACATATATATATATATATATATATATATATATATATATATATATATATATATATATATATATATATATATATATATATATATATATATATATAAATATATGGGTGGATGAATTTGGTAGGGTGTGCAAAAGAAGAAAATTAAAAGTGAATACAGGAAAGAGTAAGGTTATGAGGATAACAAAAATATTAGGTGATGAAAGATTGGATATCAGATTGGAGGGAGAGAGTATGGAGGAGGTGAATGTATTCAGATATTTGGGAGTGGACGTGTCAGCGGATGGGTCTATGAAAGATGAGGTGAATCATAGAATTGATGAGGGGAAAAGGGTGAGTGGTGCACTTAGGAGTCTGTGGAGACAAAGAACTTTGTCCTTGGAGGCAAAGAGGGGAATGTATGAGAGTATAGTTTTACCAACGCTCTTATATGGGTGTGAAGCATGGGTGATGAATGTTGCAGCGAGGAGAAGGCTGGAGGCAGTGGAGATGTCATGTCTGAGGGCAATGTGTGGTGTGAATATAATGCAGAGAATTCGAAGTTTGGAAGTTAGGAGGAGGTGCGGGATTACCAAAACTGTTGTCCAGAGGGCTGAGGAAGGGTTGTTGAGGTGGTTCGGGCATGTAGAGAGAATGGAGCGAAACAGAATGACTTCAAGAGTGTATCAGTCTGTAGTGGAAGGAAGGCGGGGTAGGGGTCGGCCTAGGGAAGGTTGGAGGGAGGGGGTAAAGGAGGTTTTTTGTGCGAGGGGCTTGGACTTCCAGCAGGCATGCTCGATCGTGTTTGATAGGAGTGAATGGAGACAAATGGTTTTTAATACTTGACGTGCTGTTGGAGTGTGAGCAAAGTAACATTTATGAAGGGGTTCAGGGAAACCGGCAGGCCGGACTTGAGTCCTGGAGATGGGAAGTACAGTGCCTGCACTCTGAAGGAGGGGTGTTAATGTTGCAGTTTAAAAACTGTAGTGTAAAGCACCCTTCTGGCAAGACAGTGATGGAGTGAATGATGGTGAAAGTTTTTCTTTTTCGGGCCACCCTGCCTTGGTGGGAATCGGCCAGTGTGATAATAATAAAAAAATAATATATATATATATATATATATATATATATATATATATATATATATATATATATATATATATATATATATAATATAATATATATATATATATAAATATATATGTCATGTTTGAATAAAAGTCAATATCATTTACCATAGTTACATGAGTGGAGGTTCGTAGGACTTACTTCATCCAACAGTTCACCAACCATGCCGTCCCATCTTCTCGTCTTATCATCATACTTTCCATGGAAGCCGTCGGCTGCGATCCTGATGGTGTAGTTGAAGCCCAGCACCTGAGAGATCTCCTGGATGAGGTCGACACAGAAGCCCTCGTAGCGGTCGTTACCAGCCATCTGCTCTGACGTCTCCCTCAGCATATTGTAAGGGGCGGCCTGACGGTACGACATATTACACAACTTTTATCAAAATTGTCTCTTACAATATTCGTATTATGCCTCGACGATTACCCTTTCCAGTTACTTGGCTTATTTAATACATTAATCCACTTTATTACAGATGCAAATTATTATTATTATTATTTTTATATATATATATATATATATATATATATATATATATATATATATGTTGTGTGGTGTGTGTGTGTGTGTGTGTGTGTGTGTGTCGTGCCGAATAGGTAAAAATGGTCAATCATCAAGAACTCATTTAACATGAAATCCTTTCTATAAATTTCTCTTATATGCTTAAAATGTATTTTTTCATTTATGTTAATGTAAAAATTAATAATTTTGTACCATAAGAACCTTAGAAAACTTACCTAACCTTAATATAACAAACTTAATTTCATTTTGCTTAATCCAACTAAATATATTTTGGATAAGTTCACAATAATTTAATAGTACACACAATGAAATATTTTTTTTATCGTTAGGTTCAGAATGATTTTCTTGAAAATATTGCTTGTACCAATTTTTGATTGCCATATTCGGAAAGAAGAGCGTTGCCATTTAAGCCGAAATCACAAGTTTTACCTATACGGCACGACATACATATATGAACACAATGAAAGGTAAGTCACGGGGAGACAGAAATCTTCAGCTTAAGATCTTTCACATGTTCCCGAGTGTCATCAGGAGCTGCGCAACATTGCAGGAGCAGCAGCAGGTAGAGTGAGGGAAAGTTTCCTCAGGGAAAAGGTAGGGTCTCGACGCTGGCCTGCTTCGCCTGAGGCATGCTGTAACCTGCAATATGCAGGAAGCAGTGTGTAGGCTGCAGCATACAGACTGCTGCAAAATGACTGCAATAAACAGTGTTAAGTCATACTGCCGAATTCCTGGGATTCTCCCTCTAAGAGCATTAGTAATAAGAAAATTCTTAAGATATTTAGCGAGGAGCGGGCAAGGGAATGTATTGAACATCATGCACTCTGTTGGGAAAAAATCATATTACTATGATTGGAACAATTTACAAATAACCCAGAACCCAAAAATAGACCCACTAATATTTGTAATACACTGAAATGTTGGAAAAGAATTTTTGGTAAGACTCACAAGGATGCTGGTGACTTTGAGAGTTTTGTTCTGAAGATTCTCGACGATGCTTTGCTGGACCTGGCTGTACGACCTGGTGTAGTTGGCACCGTTGGTCGGGTCCCATCTCAACACCATAAAAGAAATGTTCCTTATTAATATCGGTCTTCAAAGCAATTTTTGCAGATAGCACGCATAAAAGCATTAGTATAAGCTTTAACCTAAAAAAAATATATTAGTAACGAGTAAGTAAAAGCAATGAAAGATTAAGAATAAACTCAGTATTTTCAATAAAATCAATAAACGTTTGTGCTACTCATAAATATAATCAATTTTATTTTTTATAGAATTATGACACATTTGCCAAAAGAGAGTTAAAATATTACAAAATACACGATGGTAACTTATTTATTCTACCCTTGGATTTGATAAGAAGGTGGAATATGACTTTCGAAATCTTAATAACACGATTGCATGTGAATTTTCGAACACACTTGCCACGGGTTCGACTCCCACCCGGCCGTGGCTAAGGTGGGACATTATGTTGCTTTATTAGTTGGCACATCATCCTCTCAGGAGGGATTTTCAATTCTCTATCAGAAATACGTCTAGTGGTTGTTTTTACCATCAATGAACGTTGTGTCCTCTATTCCAACATAATACATATGCGAATGATTTGTTATCGTTACTGGTGTATGTGATAAGGATACATCTGTTTCTCAAGGTTGATAATGAGAAGATAAAATTGGCCGATGCCAAACAATTTTATTTTTCACTCGTCGGTGAGGCTTACTCGACATAAAATTAATTTTTGTTACTACAGTGGACCCCCGGTTAACGATATTTTTTCACTCCATAAGTATGTTCAGGTGCCAGTACTGACCGAATTTATTCCCATAAGGAATATTGTGAAGTAGATTAGTCCATTTCAAACCCCCAAACATACACGTACAAATGCACTTACATAAATACACTTACATAATTGGTCGCATTCGGAGGTAATCGTTATGATACACTGTTATGCTTCTCTTGCAGCCTCTCTCTCTCAAAAAAAAAAAAAATCTTGATTACTTATATTACGATTGGAACTTTTGTAGTGGACTGAAAAAAAAAAAAATTTTGACTCTTTTTTTTTTATAGACCTTTCGTAATCCCAATCATTCCCACTCATGAAACTGTGTCCTACTTTAATTATACCCAACTTATAGTTCTACCAATATCACTGACCTGTACACCAGGAGGAATCTGTATTATGAAAGACTATCTTCTCAGCACAGCACAAAGATATTTTATAGTCTTGGGTCTAAATCATTAAGAATGAACGAAGTTAATCCAAAATACCGTAAATCAACATTACCCAGACACACAACCCAGTGTACGACAAAAATGTTTGTAATAAAGTTGGTAGAATTACCGACAATATGTAAAGTAAAAGGACACAAGTGCAACTAATGTGACATTTATTGTGGCAACGTTTCGCTCTCCAGGAGCTTTATCAGGCTTGATAAAGCTCCTGGAGAGCGAAACGTTGCCACAATAAATGTCACATTAGTTGCACTTGTGTCCTTTTACTTGACAAAATGTTTAAAGACGATGCAAAATAGAAAATAATTATGACTTTTAAACCTCGCAATAGCAAAAAAAACTATGTGGGTGATGGAATTAAGACGCAGTTAAATGCTACAAGATGAAAATAGGTCAAAGTGACATCAGGGTCCACGAAATTTAAAGTTCGTGTAATAAATTCTGTAAAATAAATAATAGTCTTTAGGGTCATAATTCGTCTATACACTTACATCAAGGATAATTTAATCCATATAATTTAATATAAAGCAGAGGAAGGTACAAAATCCTTGCTGGTTCATTCTTAGCTGTTACATACATTCAAACATTCATACATACATGCATTACATACATGCATATATACAAACATGTATATTCAACCCACGACCTCGAGTGCTAGATGTCAAGGAAGGTATTTTAAGGATGAAAACAATAGTTAAGTCTATATTCTGCCACTCAAGCCACCGAACAGTCAGTTCTGATAACTTTCTTAAGTATTTACAAGACTAATCACACTTGGCAACTTATTCCACTTGTCTGCATTTCTCTCATCTGATTATTACATTTCTTTCATTTATAAATCTTTGCATTTCAGCTTAAAATCAACTATTGCAATTTCTCTATTATACACCGTTAATAATTTATTCATATTTATTTAATTTCTTTAATTATTTTTTTCTATTTGTACACTATAATACCATAATTTATTTTACTCCCGTCTAAAGAGTTAATTTCTTTTCTGTTAATTTCTGTTCGTATGAAAATTTATCTGATGCAGTACGACAACTATGTCTTACGATTTTACAAGTTTTCTTACACACTGAAGTTAATTCTTGAACAGGAAGTCAGAACTACGTCGCATATTCACTTACAAGATTCACTGATACCTACATCTTATAAGTTTTTACATAGAGCTAAAACATAACAGGGGGTTCTAAAAACATTTATGACAGGGGGTTCTAAAAATATTTATAACAGGGGGTTCTAAAAATATTTATAACAGGGGGTTCTAAAAATATTTATAACAGGGGGTTCTAAAAACATTTATAACATGGTTTTTTAAAAACATTTATAACAGGGGGTTCTAAAAACATTTATAACAAAGGGCTCTAAAAACATTTACAACAGAGGGTTCTAAAAACATTTATAACAGGGTTTTTTAAAAACATTTACAACAGGGGGTTCTAAAAACATTTATAACAAAGGGTTCTAAAAAAATTTACAACAGGGGGTTCTAAAAACATTTACAACAGGGGGTTCTAAAAATATTTATGACAGGGGGTTCTAAAATTATAACAGGGGGTTCTGAAATTATAACAGGGGGTTCTAAAATTATAACAGGGGGTTCTAAAATGAAAGCACCGTATGAAGAATGCATATTATCGCCCAATGTCTTTTTGTTTTGTAGTGAACAATAGATATAAAAATGATGTACACTGTACAGGATTCCTTTTAAGGGCGTTGTACAGTACATGCAAATCCCCCCTCATACATAGGAAACAGATCAGTTTCAATGTTCTACTTACAGTAAAGTGCTTATAAAATGAGACATTAAAACAGGTGATACATAACATGATTCATCGTTTTCACAGTCATATGTCAAAACCGTAATACAGTGGAACCTTAAAAATCGAACTTAATCTGTTCCAGTTTATTACTATTATTATTAAAGATTAGCCGGTATTCTCCCGGCCCGGGCCTTTTCCACGTGGTGGCCCGGCCTTGGCTCCCTCTTTAGGGAGTGTCTGAGACCTAAGTCTCCCATAGGAGGAGGCACAAGTACCTCCTCATCTTTGGGACCAACTGTCCACAGGCCTAGCCACAAGCTAGGCCTCTCTGGTCTGCCATCCCCGCCCCAAGGGGGCTAATGGGAATGACAGTCTTGTGAGCTGCAAGCTCTGGCTCAGGCACCTACCCTACCCTAGATGGGTTAGGCATGGTGTCGATCTCTCCGTTCCAGGAGTTAGTTCTAAATTCGAAAAGTCTGAAATTCGAAGCAATATTTCCCATAAGAAATAATGGAAATACAATTAATCCGTTCCAGAAACCCATATACTTTAATATACTTTAATATACTTTAAAAAAATATGTATTCTGCATGGGGTTTTATTTGTTCTCGATCATCTTGTAGAGTGCGCATATTTACACACTCTGTTCTTCTTTTATCTTTTCTTATAACATAAACCGTTCTTTCCACAATATTTTAGATAAAGTTCTATATTATTAAGTCCTTATGAGCAGAGGTTAAGGTGTTATTTAAGCATTAAAACCTTTGGTAATTGTTTGAACACAAAATAAACTGATCCAAATCTTTCAGAAGGTCTTGAGGGAGTTGTTAGAGCTTCTAACTTAGCATTAGTTAGAGGTATGGGTTGTGGAAGGGAAAATATGGAGTGTGGAAATAGTGATTTAGGCTTTGATATCGTGAATCTTAAGAATAACAGTCATCAAGTAACATTGGGAAATGATGATAACAGAAACTGTGGAAACAGAAATCTGTATAGGGAAAAAAGTGATGGAGAATAAACATAATAATGTACTTTATACAAATAGTCGAAGCGTCAGGAATAATGTTAATGAAATACGTTCGGCAGCGAGTGGGGAAAATATTGATGTTATTGCAATAAGTGAAATATAGTATAATTTAAAGAGTCGGAACATGATTTCCGAGAGCCACAGCCAAGTGTTGAAGTTGTTCCATGGAGATAGAAATAACGGGAAGGTGGGTGGAGTAGCATTATATGTACCAGAAAATATAAATTGTTGCATAAAATCAAGTAAAAAACAATACGTGGATTAGTCACAGAATCTGTCTGGGTAAAATTTCTAGAAAGTCATGAAAAGCTAATATTATGTGTAATATACCGACCTCCTGCCTAGAAAACGATAGAGGGAGACTTTTTTTGAACGAAATTGCTAGGGCTTCTAGACTTGATAACGAAGTGATGATAAATTAGACACATGTGCAAGGTTGAGGGACTGATTACCTCATTCTCCTCCTGTTCTTCAAGTTTCTCCTATGTATGGACTGATGAAGCCACTGTGTGGCGAAACGTTTCCTCAATAAAGATACCCAAGAGTTGCACATGTGTCTAATTTATCAACATGTCGGTTCTCTGAACCATTCATCTACAAACGAAGTGATATTAGGAAATTTTAACTTTAGACAAATTGACTGGACTTCTTTGATCGGTAAACTTGAGTTCAGTTATTTCCTTGAAGTAGTTCAGGACTGCTTTCTGAAGCAGTGTGTATCAGAGCCTACGAAGGACAAAAGTTTTGTGGACGTAGTCTTGTCAAATAAAGAAACCCTCGTAAGTGACCACAAACCCATCACCTTGAATGGTACCTGGGAGTGCGAAAATATGAATAATGCAGTAGAAGTCACTGATTTTCGTTCTTCGGATTATAAGTGACGTAGGGAACACCTCTCGAGTCTCAACTGGGGTAATCTAGTTAATGATTTTATTGACGATGATCATACTCATAATAACGAAGGTATCTGCGTCTATGACTTATTTTCCTCAATAATGTACAACGTGCTCAAAGTATATATATTCCCCAGAGAGACATTACTTCTGGTGACCTCACAGTTTATTTGGTGGCATTTCATTAAGTAGTCAACGAACGTTCTCATGTAGCCATTATCGCACATTTGTAGTTTATAAAGTGTGAATAACAAGGGCCCAACACATTTTATTCTACAGCACCATCTCTAGCTGGTCTTTATGCTGACACCTCCTCATTCATTTAGATTTTTGCCTATTTGTCAACAATGTTCATATACTGAGAAAAATGAAAAATCTCTTAGCAATAAAGGAAACTCTTTTCACTGTATAGAAAATAGTATTACACCTATTGATGTATATATCTGTGGAATGTCTCTTCACTCATAGGTGTCATTTTTCTCTCAGCTTTGGCTTACCACACAGATTAAGACTCACTGTGAATGCTTTGGGAAGATTCCAATGCAGCAAGAAGACATTCCAGTGCATCGTTTCAACGTAAATTAGTGGAAGTGTTGCGCAGTTTATACAGGTTGGTGAGTGGTGGAAGTGGGGAAGATGGCCAAGGTGGGTAGTGCAGGACAAGGCCTACATTGTGCCTGGGTGCCAGCAACGTATATACCACCCTCAAAATTCAATTCAATTCAATTCAATTCAAGTTTATTCTCTATAAGGGTTACAATGTGGGGTTTACAGGTTTTGGGTATTGTGTGGTTTACATGTTATAAAATACTAATTACAGAGGGGGGCCACTAGGACACCTAGTATAGCTAGGCATTTCGAGCAGACTTAGATTAATTCTTAACATTAAATCCTTACAGATTATGGTATTAAGGCTAAGTGACTACATAATTTGCGAGTTTAGCAATGTGAATGCTTTTGTTTTGGCACAATACAAAGTGCCTATATTGGAGTATCATAGGCAAACTAATGACTAGTTAGGATTTATTATTTTAAGATTAAGATTAGTATTTCTGGGTTCATAGTCAGTGGGTGAGTGAGTGTAATTGTGAACCACCAGGTGATTATCATGTAGTTAGTTGTTGGGGTGGATCAGGGAGATAAAATGCTTTCTAACTGTAGTTCTGAAAGTGATGAATGTGTCTGCAGTTCTAGAGTTTTCAGGTAGGGTGTTCCAGATTTTAGGTCCTTTGAAATACATTGAATTTTTGTAAAAGTTTAGTCGGGCACGGGGAATGTCATAGAGATATTTGTCTGGTGTTATGCCTGTGGATTCTGTCACAACTATCAAGAAAGCGTTTTAGGCCGAGGTTAATATTGGAATTTAAGGTCCTGTAGATATAGATTGCACAGTAGTTAGTGTGGATGTTCTGAACAGGGAGTAAATTTAGATCTATGAAGAGGGGGGGTGTTGCCAGGGATGGGATTTAGTGATTATTCTTACTGCAGCTTTTTGTTGGGTTATTATTGGCTTTAGGTGTGTTGCTGCAGTTGAACCCCAAGCACAGATAGCATAGGTGAGGTATGGATATATAAGTGAATGGTATAGTGTGAGAAGGGCAGTTTGCGGCACGTAGTATCGTATCTTGGAGAGGATCCCCACCGTTTTGGATACTATTTTTGTTATGTGTTGGATAAGGGTGTTGAAATTTAGGTTGTTGTCGAGGTATAGGCCAAGGAATTGGCCCTCATTTGTCTGGCAATTAGAGTGTTGCACAACACCTGCTCTGCTACCAAACATAAAATAGTAGGTTTTGCCAGTATTAAGTTTATTGGCTGTCATTCAAGTCGATATTTTGAGCAGCTCTTCGTTAACAATGGTTTTGAGGGTGGCAAGATTAGGGTGGGAGATGACATAAGTCGTGTCGTCAGCAAAGAGAATGGGTTTTAGGTGTTGGGATATGTTTGGAAGATCATTGATGTAAATGAGGAAGAGCAGGGGTCCAATGACACTTCCCTGTGGAACTCCGGTATCAAGTGGCCGTATTGACGAGGCTGTGTCTTTAATGGTGACATACTGATACCTATTAGAAAGGTAGGATTTAAAATATGCAAGCGCATGGCCTCTTTTACCATAGTGGTCAAGTTTGTGGAGTAGCATGCCGTGGTCTACTGTGTCAAACGCTTTTCTTAGGTCAATAAAAATTCCTAGTGGATATTCCTTATTTTCCAATGCTGTGTAAAGCAGGTCTAAGCATTTTTATAATTGCATCATTAGTGCTTTTATTTTTCCTGAATCCAAATTGGCAGGGGTTGAGTATGTTTTGTGACGTTATAAATGAATATAGTCTCCTGTGCACGAGTTTCTCGAAGATTTTGGATAGCAATGGTAAGTTTGATATTGGCCTATAGTTGTTTACGTCTGTAGGGTCACCACCTTTATGTATTGGTGTAACCCTTGCTGTCTTGAGTAGTCCCGGGAAAAGTGCTAGTTTCTAGTGACTTTTTAAAAAAGTAATGTAATAGCATGCGAAAGGACATGGGACGCTCGCTTGTACAATAATGGTGGGACGTGAGACAGATTCCCCTAGTTATTTTTAAGTGACTTTATGATCAGGGTGACTCCGTGGGCTCAGTTGGTACAAGATAGAAGAAATTTTGGGAATTCCCATCTAGGTAGTCCCCGCATGGGCATTGGTACGTGGGATTTTACTGGCGAGATTAAATCCTATGGTTGAGAAGAAGTCGTTTATCTTGTTAGCTGTGTCAGTGGGATGTAGTGGTGTTTCATGAGGTTTAGTTTAGAACAATATTCTTGTTTTTTTTTAAGTTTGTGGGTCCCCAGAATCTGGGAAAGTGTTTTCCAGGTCTTTTTTATATCTCCTCTTGTGTCAGTGAATCTGCTGGAGTAGTACAGTTGTTTGGCTTTCTTTATTAATTTGGTGAGAACTGTTGAATATTGTTTAATAATATCTATGTGTATTAAGCTCTGTCTATATTGCTTTTCATATTGGTGTTTCTTATCAATGGATTTCAGAATGCTGCTGGTTAGCCATGGGCAACCAAGCCGTTTATTCGTGATCTGTTTCGTTTTTATAGGACAATGTTTGTTGTATAGTCTAAGTATTTTGTTAAGAAAAATGTCTGTCCAATCGTCAATACCATTGGCATTGGAGAATTCTGTAGGCCAGTCAACAGTCTCTAGGTCTGCTGTGAAATTCCTAATTGAGGCCTCGTCATGGAGTCTAAATGAAACTTTGTTGTATTCGAGTGGTGGTTTACTAATGTTTGTTAAGAGGAAGGTTGGGTAGTGGTCAGTAAATGCTGTCTGTGATTATCCCTGATTAAAGGGGGCTAGTATATTGGTCCATATGTGGTCTATTATGGTTGCACTTTTCTCAGTCAGCCTGGTTGGTTTAGTTATTGTTGGTATGAGAAGTGTGTTGTTCATATTGTTGATGAAATCAGTTACTTTCTGATCATCTGGTAGGCCAAGATTGATATTGAAGTCTCCAGCTAAGAGAAGGTGGTGCTTGTTCATTTGTCTGTTTGTTATTAGTGACTTTAGATTCTCACTGAAGTTTGGGATGTTTGTGTGGGGTATCCGGTATATGGCACCGATTGTTAAAGGCGTCTTGAGGTTTTTTACAGTAAAATTAGCAAAAATGTATTCCCCATATTCATCACTAAAGCAATTAGTGCTAATACAAGATAGTTGGTTAGAGTAATAGATTGCAATACCACCCCCAACTTGGTATGGTCTGCAGTTGTGGATTGCTGTGTATCCTGGTAGTGGGTAGATATCAGTTGTGTCTTGCTTAAGCCAGGTCTCAGTAAGAATAATGCAGGAGAAAGGTGTCTTTAGTGACTCAAGGAGTGCCAGGAGGTCATCATAGTGTTTGCTTAAGGACATGATGTTGTAGTTAGAAACTGATAGACTTTGAGCAGTGTTCAGGACAGTGCTGGCTTGTGATGCTGTGTAGTAAAGGCAGTTACTTTCCAATAAGTTTTGATTTTGTGTTAGATTATGGAGGTTTAGATCAGGGTCAACGTGATCATTCATCTTTTAGGTTTAAATAGTGGTTGTTTATATCCCGTATTATGTGGTGAGTTCTAATACTGATTTCTGTAGTGGTGGGAGGTTCGGATAAGTGTACCGCTAAAGCACTTTGATATTAGCACCACTTGCTTTAGTGATGAATATGGGGAATACATTTTTGCAAATTTTACTGTAAAAAAACTTGACTTGACTCACCATTCTTACTGCAGCCTTGGCGACTAGGCACCTTGTCGCCAGATGCGAATGCCTTGATGTAATTAGACTTTCTCAGTGCATTCAACTTACTCGATTTATGTATATATGTATATATCGACCCACAGGTCATTCGGATTGGTGTTGCTCTTCGCCTAGCCGCCCCCATCCTCACCGAACATAGGTGTATTTGCGGCAGGGCGACAGCTGATCAATTCGGACTTCATGGTCTCGTGTGCCACACAGCAGAAGGGAAGTATGCCAGACATGAGGGGTCAATGACATCATAAAGACAAGTCTCCCCAAAGCCCGTTGCCAGCTCAAGGGGAAACCCAAGTACAGGGGGTCTGATGGAAGTCAAAAGCGTCCTGAGGAAGCCACTATGCTGCCTTAGAAGGATGGAAAGCAAAATTGCCTGGGACTAGACCTGTGCTGCCACATTGGCAGACACCTACTTGCCATATCTTAGTGGAAGGGGGTGGAGCTGCCACCCACGGGGAGAGTCAGAAGATCCGAAAATATGAAGACCTTCCCCCTTGCTAAAAACTTCATCCAATTAGGGGGGTTTGACCTTGGAGATGTGCAAGTGTGCTCTAAAGCCTCAAAGGCGGGGTTTGGAAAAGCTCATCATAGAAACCAAGGACCACAGGGCGACCAGTTTACTCTTTCAGAGACTCAGTGTTGCGAACCAGAGAGGAAATGCCTGCAGCATTCTGGGCACGCGGCCACCGCCGGGGGGAGCTGGACGAAGTATTCGAGATGTAGCTCTGAGTTACCTATGTTGTTTT
>NC_069418.1:58084942-58087442 GCF_026875155.1 Cherax quadricarinatus | reverse complement strand
AACCATAGTTTTGGAAAAACTGTAGTGTGGAAACTAGAGTTGGTGACCATTTAGTGTGGTAAACCATAGTGTGGTAAACTGTAGTGTGGTAAACTGTAGTGTGGTAAACTAAAGTATGTGACCCTATAGTGTGGTAAACTGTAGTGTGGTAAACTGTAGTGTGGTAAACTGTAGTGTGGTAAACTGTAGTGTGGTAAACTGTAGTGTGGTAAACTGTAGTGTGGTAAACTGTAGTGTGGTAAACTGTGTGGGGGTAAACTGTAGTGTGGTAAACTATAGTGTGGTAAACTTTTAGTGTGGAAAAACTATAGTGTGGTAAACTGTAATATGGTAAACACATCCTCAGTATCAAAAAGAAGAAAAAATAAGTTTTTCAAAGACACGTAATAAAATGGTGTCCTAAATTTGGAAGGAAAAAATTACCACAAAGTATTTATTCTCTGACACTGACGAAGATCGTAACTTGGAACACAAGATGAGGTATTTAAACAACTAATGTGAACTTGAGAGTACTTACATGAGGGAAAATATCGTAGACGGGATATGAAGACTGACAACAGTTGCGTAACTATACTCTAGACAGGTTGTCAGCATGAACTATGGGTAATTACACACAGACTGACCTGCCTACGCGTGTCAGACCTTCCTTCGTCAGTTCCACAAAATCGAGCGTCACATCGCGTCGAAACCCTTCCGTTCGAACTTGATAAGTCCTGTAAAGTCCGTTCACCTGCACCTGGGGAGAAAAAAGAGTATATGGCAGATGGCAGACCAGAGGCCTAGTTCTCCCTACGAGCCCCGTGAGGGCGGGGAATGTGGGTAGGCCTAGGGACAGTTGGTCCCAAAGATTGAGGGGATACTTGTACCTCCTCCCATGGGAGACTTACGTCTCGAGACACTCCCCCGATAGGGAGCCAAGGCCGGTCACCAGGCCCCGGGGGCCTGGTGACATAAGCTCCCGCTTCACACACGGAGGGCCCCGGGGTTTGATTTCGGCGGGTGGAAACATTCCGACACGTTTCCTTACACCTGTTGTCCTGTTCACCTAGCAGCAAATAGGTACCTGGGTGTTAGTCGACTGGTGTGGGTCGCATCCTGGGGGACAAGATTAAGGACCCCAATGGAAATAAGTTAGACAGTCCTCGATGACGCACTGACTTTCTTGGGTTATCCTGGGTGGCTAACCCTCCGGGGTTAAAAATCCGAACGAAATCTTATCTTATCTTATCTTATCTTACTTGGAAAAGACCCGGGCAGGGAGAATACCGGCGAATAAAAAAAAAAAAAATCTGCTATAGGAAATGTTTCAGGAGAGAGAGAAAGGTAAACTGGAGTGAGAGAAGTGTTTTATTTCGCATAAAACAAAAACAAAAATTACGAAGCTAAGTAAGTTGCTAAATTCTTTTATTTTGGATTTTCTAAGAGTCGTTAGTAAGATATATTATCTGGGATCTTGAAGGTGGGCGACAGAACTATGAGAACATGCAGTTAACGTGGGTGAGCGTTGTGCCTGCTTGAAGTACCCATTGCGTCATTGGTTGAGCGCAAGCTCTGCACACTCAAACACTCGGATTCGATTCCCGTACTATTTTATGTAACTTAAATTACAGTCATTTTTTTTTCCAGCACACACAAATACACAATTAGGTGAGGACAACTGAGTAGACAACACACACGCAAACACAACCACACTCACACACACACACACACACACACACACACACACACACAAAACACACACCACACACACACACAACACACCACACCATACACACACACACACACACACATACACCACACACACACACACACACACACACACACACACAACCATACCACACACACAAAATCAGGAGAAGATTATCAGGAGAAGAGTGGTGGAACACCTAGAAAGGAATGATCTCATCAACAAACAGCCCGCATGGTTTCTGGGACGGAAATCCTGTGTCACAAACCTACTGGGTTCTATGACATGGTGACAGCAGTAAGACAAGAGAGAGAGGGGTGGGTGGATTGCATTTTCTTGGACTGCAAGAAGGGGGTTTGACACGTTCCACACAAGAGATTGGTGCAAAAACTGGAGGACCAAGCAGGGATAACAGGGAAGCACTACCCAAAGGATCAGGGAATACTTGTCAGGAAGACAGCAGCGAGTCTGGTACGTGGCGAGGTGTCGGAGTGGGCACCTGTGACCAGCGGGGTCCCGCAGGGGTCAGTCCTAGGACTAGTGCTGTTTCTGGTATTTGTGAACGACATGACGGAAGGAATAGACTCTGAGGTGTCCCGTTTGCAGATGACGTGAAGTTGATGAGAAGAATACACTCGACGAAGACAGGCGAAAAAAAAAGGGATTTGGACAGGGTGCGACCTGGTCCGCAAATTTGGGCCCCGGAGTTCAAACCCCACCAATTTAAAAGTCTGAAGATTGGGGAGGGCAAAAAGGCCCCGACGGGGGAAACAGTCTAGGGGGGCAGAGCTACAAACCCACTCAAGGAAAAGA
>NC_069418.1:58046409-58084442 GCF_026875155.1 Cherax quadricarinatus | reverse complement strand
GTTGTCGTACTGGGGCCCTTAAACCCCTATTTTGGAGATCCTTCACCCGTGATGATTATAACCATATTTTCCCCGCTTCCTCACTTCACTCTTCACTGAGGGTAGTATACACTTCACATTATATACACTTCACTTCATATGTATAATGGCAAACAACTTGTCGTGACGTCACTTCATCAGGCCTACCGCTGCCAATGTGGCAACAGCGCCTAAGACCCCCCAACGGTTTGCGCTTTGAAATATTATTTTCACTTTCCTCTCACTTTCTTTAACTAATAATTTTAATTATCACTCGTAGTATTGTTCACATGACGTTCCACTACCACTGATTACTTCTAGCTGATATTACGCGTCTTTCAACGCCAAGGTTCTCGGAGCCTTGTTACCCACGTCTTCACCCCACGGACCCCCCGTGGGGTGTGTGTGTGTGTGTGTGTGTGTGTGTGTGTGTGGGGGTTTTGGTGTATGTGTGTGTGTGTGTGTGTGTGTGCGATGTGTGTGTGTGTGTGTGTGTGTGTGCGTGTGTGTGTGTGTGTGTGGGGTGTGTGTTTGTGTACTCACCTAGTTGTACTAAACCTAGTTGAGGTTGCGGGGTCGAGTCCGAGCTCCTGGCCCCGCCTTTTCACTGATCGCTACTAGGTCACTCTCCCTAGCCGTGAGCTTTATCATACCTCTGCTTAAAGCTATGTATGATCCTCCCTCCACTACATCGTTTCCCCCAAAACTATTCCACTTACTGACTACTCTGGGCTGAAGAAATACTTCCTAACATCCCTGTGATTCATCTCTGTCTTCAGCTTCCAACTTGTCCCCTTGTTACTGTGTCCAATCTCTGGAACATCCTGTCTTTGTCCACCTTGTCAATTCCTCTCAGTATTTTGTATGTCGTTATCATGTCCCCCCTATCTCTCCTGTCCTCCAGTGTCGTCAGTTGATTTCCCTTAACCTCTCCTCGTAGGACATACCTCTTAGCTCTGGGACTAGTCTAGTTGCAAACCTTTGCACTTTCTCTAGTTTCTTTACGTGCTTGGCTAGGTTGGGTTCCAAACTGGGGCCGCTACTCCAATATGAGCCTAACGTTACGGTGTACAGGGTCCTGAACGATTCCTTATTAAGATGTCGGAATGCTGTTCTGAGGTTTGCTAGGCGCCCATATGCTGCAGCAGTTATTTGGTTGATGTGCGCTTTAGGAGATGTGCCTGGGGTTATACTCACCCCAAGATCTTTTTTTTCCCTTGAGTGAGGTTTGTAGTCTCTGACCCCCTAGACTGTACTCCGTCTGCGGCCTTCTTTGCCCTTCCCCAATCTTCATGACTTTGCAAATTGGGGGGATTGAACTCCCAGGAGCCAATTGCTGGACCAGGTCTGCAGCCTGTCCAGATCCCTTTGTAGTTCTGCTGGTCTTCGATCGAGTGTATTCTTCTCATCAACTTCACGTCATCTGCAAACGGGACACCTCAGAGTCTATTCCTTCCGTCATGTGTTCACAAAAAACCAGAAACAGAAACGGGTCCTAGGACGCCCCCTGCGGGACCCCGCGCCCACGGGTTTCCCACTCTGACACCCGCCAGGGTACCATGATCCTGCTGTTTCCGAAAAAGTTTTCCCTGACCCCATTGTAGTCCCTTTCCCTGTTACCCTGCTTTCCCCCCAGTTTTTGAAACCAATCTTTTGGGGGAACTGTGTCAAACCCTTTCTTTTGCAGCCCCCAAGAAAATGCAATCCACCCCCCCCCTCTCTCTCTTTTTTTAACGCGGGTCACCATTTTCATAGAACTCCAGTAGGTTTGTGCCACGGGTTTTCCCCCCGCCCCTTTAAACCATGCGGCTGCTGTTGATGAATCTTCCTTTCTAGGTTTTTCCCCACTCTTCTCCTGATAATCTTCTCCTTTTTTTGGGCATACTAAAACATGTCAGTCCCACGGGCTGTGTTTTAATGCTTCATGCCCTGTCCCCTTTTTTTAAAGATTGGGACTACATTTGCTGCCCTTCCTGCCTCAGCAATCCCCCTGTTTCGATAGATGTTTGGGAATATTTTTGTTGGGGGGTCCACATAGCCCCCTCTGCTGCCCCTCTCTAAATCCCCTGGGGAGATGTTATCGGCCCCTTTCCCTTTGGGGTATCTAGTCACTCAAAGCCTCTTCACTTTTTCCCTTTCGGTTGTGTGCACTGGGGTCCAGCATTTGGGTGTCCCCCCCCCCCCTTCCCCCCTTTTCCCTGGAGCCCTTCTGTCTCCTCGTAAACACTTTTTTAAATTCTCTTGTTGAGTTTTTCACATATTTCCCAATTTGGTCTTTTTCCTGTTGTCTCCCCCTCCTTCCTTCCTTAGCCTGATTACCGGGCCCCCTTGACTGTTTTTTTCCTCCTATGGGGCGTACAACAATTTCGGGTCAGTTTTGGGGTTTTTTCCGCTCCCTATGTCATTTTCTTTATTGTTTTTGGGGCCTCCCTTTTTATCTGTGCATATTCGTTTCTGGCCTACGACTGTTCTCCTTTTCCCTGGGTCCTTTGCCTTCTATTTTTCTTCCTTCCCTAGCACACTTTTTTTTACCCCCGCCCCTTTTGGGGTAAACCAGGGGCCTCACCTGGCTTTTTCATTACCCCTTTTACCCGGGGGTTACAAACCTCTCCCACCTCCTTCCCTTTTTGTTGCTCCCAATTTCCCCATCATCTCATTAACGGGCTTCTCTGCCATTCTCGCCCCACTAAACCCCCCGTTCAGTATTTTCCCCCTTTTCCTGTATAGCCCCCTTTCTTGTATTTTGGGCTTCATTCGCCCCCGGGCCCTTCCTCTTCTCCCTCCACTTGTACTCACTGTGTATTCGAAGCTTAAAACCACAGGGGTCCGGCCCCCAAAGGGGGTCTTTCATATGTGAGTCCTCGATATCTGCACTACTAAAGGGTGAATACAAAAGCCCACCCTTCCCTGGTTCATCCTCTCCCCCCCCTTCTTGAAAGTGTCCCTTACGTGTTGGTCAGAAGTTCCCCCCAGTACCACCCCCAACATCTTACCCCCTTCATGTTTTTGGGCCCCCAGGGGTCCAAGTTTTCCCAACGATCTCCTTGGGGTTAAAGCACCCATGATCAGGAGCTTTGCCCTGCTTTCCATGAGCTCTTCGGGCCCACTCTACCCAAAATGTGTCAACCATCGCCCCTTTTTCTCCCCCGCGTACTCTTGCCTTGGCCTCCTGCTGTTCTGTGGGGGGTTTTACACCACTGCAAATTCCCCCCTTTTTGGGACCTCCAGAAAAAGTTTTTCCCCCTAGTAACACTTTCTTCTCCGTATCTCCTCTCCTCCAGTTTCATAAAAATTTTCCAGCGTTTTTTGATCACAACGCCACCCCTTTCCCCCCCCCCCTTTCCCCCGCTTTCCTCAAAATTTGGGAATCCCTTTGGGAAAGAATGGCATCGTTATCATACCTGTAATTTGGGTTTTCCCTGTGAGAGCTATGATGCCCGGGTTGAGGGCCTTTTTTGGCCTTTTTTCGTCCCACCCCCCCACTTATTTTTTAATTCCATCTCGTTTGTGACCAAAACCTTCATTTTCCCTTTTCCAAACACTGGGGTTTTGGGGGGCCGTGGGGGGGGAACCGGGTTTGGCATACTGTGGGATTCTATAGCTGGGTTTTGGGTGGAGGCTGGGGGAAATGGATTGTAGGGGTGTTTTGGGGATGGTGTGTTTGGTTGTATGGTTCTGAGAGTATTTTGTGTGTGTGCTTGCCCTTGCGTTCGTCCTGCTCTGACTAAACCTCTGCTTTTTCCCCCCTTTTTCCCTCTTTTCCAGCTCCTTTCGCTTTTTTGTCCTTTTCCCTCAGCGCGGGTCGTTCTGTTTTTGGTTCTGTCCTGTCTGGGAACCCCCCTTTTTTGTACTCTTCCGAGTTTTCAATCGTGGTTTTCTCTTGGGGGATCCTTTTCCGCACTTTTTCCGTCCTGAGAACCCACTTGTTTGGGTCTTTTTTCCCACCCCTTCGGAAACCCCCCTTTTCTCTAAAAATTTAAATCCGTCCTCTTTTCACCTATTTTCCGGGGATATTTTTTTCAATCCCCTTTTCTTTCTTCCTGTTTCCCCTTTCAGTGTGTGCCCTTTCCTCTCTCCCCCTTAAGCCCAGGGATAAACACTAAATTTTGCCCTTTCTTCCTCCCTTTGCCCACCCCTGTGACTCGGGAAACCTGCCTGAATGGGGTCATTTCTCCCTTGTTTTTTTCCCTTTGGCTTTTAAATACCCTTTTTGTGCCAGCTTTCGACCTTCCCCCTCTCCATCTGCAACCAGTTTGATTTTTCCCTTTCACCCTTGGTCCCCCTTTGGCAGATTGATGTGCCCTTTGGGCCATAATTCAAAATTTCCCTTTCCCTTTCCCTGTTCGACCTCGCAGTTTCCCATTTTGCTGGTTTTCTCTGGTCACGCCCCCTGTAACTCGCTTAAAGCCTTTTTTTTTTTTTAACTCAATTTCTGGGACCCTTAAATCTTGGCACTGCAGTTTCGATTTGTGCCCCCCCAATTCTTTGTCTCCTTCTCCAACCTTTTTTCCCAAAATTTCAAGAGAGCCCCATTCTCCTTTTTTTTCCAGAAAGCTCTCCAAATTTTCTCTCCCACTTTTTGTTCCACCCTTTTTCCCCAATCTCCCCCATCCACCCCTCCCTACCCAAAAACCTTTCCCTTTTTTGGGCCCTTTGGGTTTCCCTGCGCCCCCCCACCATTTTTTTTTTATGAAGAAAAGAAGGGAAAGGTAGGGGGGGGAGAAGAGTGAAGGGAAGAGAAAGGAGAGGGGAGATTTTAGAAGGAAAAGGGGAAACCGGGGAGAGAGCAAGAGAGAGAGCAAGAGAGTGAGAGAGAAAGAGTGGTGGTGTGGTTGTGTGTGTGTGTTGTGTGTATGTGTTTGTGTGGGGTTGGGTGTGGTGTGTTACCCACCAAATTGTGGCGGGGGTCAACTCAAAGCTCCGGGGCCCCCGCCCTTCACTGACGCTATTTGGGTCCCTCCCTCCCTTTCTCCTTTATTTTAACATACCTTTTTCTTAAAGCTTTTGGTAGGGATCATGCCTCCACCCCCCCTCCATTTCCAGACTTTTTCCACTTCTGACAACTCTGGGGCCTTAAAAAAAAAAAATTTCATAGCACCCCTTTCGTAACTCTTTCTGAGTCCTTCAGAAACCCATTGGGGGACCCCATGTTGGGATCCCCCCGTTTTCCTAAACATTCTGTCCCTTCCTCCTCGTCAGTTCCTCCCAAAATTTTATATGTCCTCCCCCTTTTCCTTCCGTCCTCCAGTGCCGTCAAAATCGATTTCCCTTTAAACCCCCTGCTCAAAAGAACACGCCCATTAACTACGAAACAGTCTAAACGCATATTTTTCGCCCCTTTCTCTAATTTCTTATGTGTTGACCAGGTAGGGTTTTTAAAACGGGGCTGCATACTCCGTATGACCCTGATGAACACGGGGGTACATACCCCTAACGGTCTTTATTGAGATTTTTGGGAATGCTTTTTCGTTTTTTTGTTTTAGTCCCCCCCATATCCCCACAGATTTTTTTTGGGTTTGGTGGGCACCCAAAGATGTGTTGGGTGTTATGCCAACCCCAAGATCTTTTTCCCTTTAAATGAATTTTGTATTCTTTAGCTTCCTAGGTTTTTTTCTTTTTTGTGGTCTTCTTTGCCCCCTTCAAAAACGATTTTCATGACTTTGCACTTGGTGGATTTGAACTCCAGGCCTTTTTCCCTCCCTGCAGGTAGGGGCTGATCCTTTGCAGTGCCTTCCCTGTTATACCTGCCCTCGTCCTCCATCTTTTGAAACTAATCCTTGTTGGAACTACATCAAAGGCCTTTTTTCCAGTCCAAAAAAAAATGCAATCAAACCCCCCCCTCTCTGTCTTGTTTTTTAACTGCGTCACCGGAGAAAAGAACTCGAGGAGGTTTTTGGCACGGGATTTTCCCATCCCTGAATCCATGCTTGGGTTTTCGTTGATAAGCTCTTTGTTTTTTTTGGTGTTCCTCCACTCTTGTAATTTTTTCCCCAAAGACTTTTTCCCTACCTTGCATGTTAATTTTACTGGTCCCCGAAATTTAATGCGCATTTCTTCCCTATTTTTAAAAAAAGGGGGTTTCCTTTTTCTGTCCCCTTTCCCCCCCTCAGTTTTCGCCGTGTTTTTGATAGATGTGTTTTAAGATTTTTGCTAGTGGTACACAGGAGCAAAATGTGGGCCCCTTTCCCCAGGACCTATGGAGAGTTGTCTGGCTCCGTCGCCTTTTAGGGATCTACTCGCTTAGCAGCGTCTTCACTTCCTCGTTTTTTTTAAAGTATTGTTTTCCCCCAAAACTTGATGGTGTACACAAACACCCGTTTTTTTGGGGACATTTAAATCTCATGTTAGCCCCCTCACATACTTCCCCGGTCATTTTTAGTGAGCTTCACTCCTTCCTTTTTTCAGCTTAAAATTTCCTGGGCCGTTCTTCTTTTTTTTCCTCCCCCATGTGGCTGTACAGCAACAGCCCTAGAACTAACTTTTTTGAACCCCCCCGTTACAAGCGCCCACCTGAACCTGGCATGTACCAATACCGGTTTTTTCTTTTCCGGGCATTTTTTCAATATCCATTTCAGTGCCCTTCCCCGTTATTCCTGCCCGCCCCCTCTACTTTTGCACTAATCTCTTTTGCAGAACCCGTTTGGAAAGCCTTCTTACAATCCAAGAAAATGCGTCTACCCCCTCTCTCTTTTTTCCCGTTTTTACTTCTGTCATCTTTTCCCAAAAATTTCCCGTGGGGTTTGTGATACAGAGTTTTTCCCCTTTCCCCCAAAGAAACAATTCTGGTTTTCTTGTAAAAAATTCATTCTTTTTTAAAGGGGGCCCACGACTCTTTTCCCCGATAAAATTCTCCAAAAATTTGCATACTACAAATATCTTGACACTGGTTTTGTTTTTTTAAAGATTCTGTCTCCCCTTTTTAAAAATTGGGAAAAACATTACTGTCTTTTACACCTCAAATTTTTTCTCCCGGGTTTTTATGTGCGAAGACGCTGTAAATTTGGGAGCACAAATGCCTCTGCTTCCTCTCCTGGATTTATATTTTCGGTCCCCCAGCCTTTTAGGTTTCCCAGTTCTCTTTAGTTTTCACCCCCTCCTCGCGTGTAGTGTGTCCAGCAGTTGTTTTTTGTACCCAAAATTCCCCCGTTTTTTTGGAGTTTTTTTTTTTCTCTCCACTGAAAATTTTTCTTAAAATCTCGTGTTTTAGCCCCTTCGCATATTTTTCTTGGGGCTTTTCCTTTTCATCCCCCCCTCCTTCCCTTTCTCAACGGGTTACCTTACCTTTCCTCCTTTGTGGCTGAACAACACTGTGGGTTTAATGTGGGATTCGATGCGTGTCAATTTTTCGTTTTCTGCCCGGGGGGGGCCAAACCCCCTTATCTTGCATATTCGTTTTCTGGCACTTCTCCTTTTTCTTATTTTTTCCCGGGGCGTTTGTCTTGGGATACTTTTTTCCCTTCTCCCACGCACATTAGGGTTTTGGGCTTAAAGATTCTGGGGGAACCAAGAGCCCCTTTTTAAAAATTCCCATTGTTCCTTTTTTGCCTTTGGCTTTTTAAATCTCTCCTTTTGCCCCCCGTGCACTTTTTGGTCATGTATAAACCCTCATTTCCCTTTTCTGTTTTTTCCTACCAGTTCTTTTTTCCCGCTTTCCCCCCATGCAGGAAATTTCCCCTGGTTTTGTCAGTCCCCCCTCTTTGTATTTTTTCCTCACCCATTTCCCACTCCTGCGTGGCTCCAGGTTTTCTCATCAATCTCCTTGTAAATTTAAATCACCCATAAATAGTAACTTTTCACTGCCCATGTTAGCTTTTCTGGCCAAACCCTTGGGGATAACTGTCTTTCTCCCGTTTCTCTCATCGTTAAATCAATTTTTTGGCCCCCTTGCTTTTTTTTTCTAAAGGTGGTCTGTTACATTTCTATAATCACCAAATTGGGACTACCTTTTGACTTTTTTCTCTCTCTATGTATCCCTTACTTCCATTTTGGGCAGTTTTCCCTTTCCCGTTCCTCAAAACTCATCGGTTTTTTTTAAAGAGGGATGCAAAAGCCTCCCCCCTCCTCTGTTTCCTCTGTCTTTCCCTCAGATCCCCAAAATCCAGTTGGAAAGACGCCCTCGTTATCAAATTCCCCCGAGCCTTAAATTTTTTGTGACGCTATGTTGTCTTTTGGGATGCCCCTATGAGTCCTCTCATTCCATTTCCCCATTCTTATTGTTTTTTCTGCTGCAAATTGGGGGTAACTTTCCTTCAACTTCTTTTCCTAAAGTGTTCCCCTGAAGGGGGTGGCAGAGTGGGAGACCTGGCACGATTTCAAAGGGAGGGTGTTGTTGGGGGGGTTTTTTGCTGGGGAAAGTGGGGGGTGGGATTGCAGAGTGGGGGTTTTTTTTTTTGGGATAATTTAATTGGTTTTTAGTGGGGGGTTTTGGGGTTTAGGTTGGGTTTTCCCCCGGTTTTCTTTTTGATTTTTTTTATCCCTCTTTTCAGTTTTTTGTTTTTCTGCTCATTTTTCTGGGCGTGGTCGAGGTACACCTCTAAAAATTTGCTTTCCCCTTTTGCTGTATTTTTGCTACAGGGTTCCCGTTTTACAATTTAAACCCGTTTCTGTCCCCAAAAAAACAATTATATTTACGATTTTCCCCGCCTGCTTTTCTCCATATTCTAAAGAAAATATGCCTGCTTGGTCAGGCCCCCCTCTGGTGTTTTTTTGAAGTTATTTTCCCAAATTTCTCTTATTCCCCTCCCCGACATTTTTTTTTTCATGTTTAAACCCTTTGACCTCCGAAACCATGATTAAAAAATTTTCCCTTCCTTCCCTTCCTTTCCTTTCATATTTTTCCCCCCGTGTCCCTGGGGCCGATTTAAGAATCACATCCCTGTAATCACCTAATTGTACTCCCAATTGTGGTTGCAGGGGGCAGCCCAGCCCTGGGCCCCGCCCTTCACTGATCGCTACTGGATCCTCTCTCCCCCTCTGCTTCCCGAGCTTTGTCATACCTCTTCTTAAAACTATGTATGGTTCTTTCTTCCCCACTACCCTTTACTTGCTGGGAAATTTCCCTTGGGTGACCCAACCCATGACCGAAGAAAAACCTTTTTAACGTCCCGGACCCCGTCTGAGTCTTCAGCTTCCAGTTGGGACCCCTTGTCCCTGGTCCCCTCTCTGGAAAATCCTATCTCTGTTCCACCTTGGGCCCATTCCCCCCGCAGTATCTTGTATGTCGTTATCATTCCCCCCTGACCCTTCTCCCTCCAGTGTCGGGCAGTCCCATTTCCCGTAACCTTTTTCCCCGTACGACATTCCCCCTTTAAGGGCCCGGGATAAAACCCCTTTTTTTTTGGGAAACCTTTGTACTTTCTCTAAATTTTTGACGTGCTTGACCAGGGGTTTGGGGTTTCCCGACTGGGCTGCATACTCCAGTAAAGGGGCCCAAAAATACACAGTGTAAAAGTGGGCCCTTTTTCGATTTCCTTTTTAAGGTAAACAAAAAGCCCATTTTTCAGGTTTGCCAGGGGCCCGTATGGGAGCGGGTTTTTTGGGTTTTTGGTGCCTCCGGGATGTGCTCGGTGTTATGGTCCCCCCCCAAGGTCTTTCTCCCGAGTGGGTCTGGGAGTCCCCTTTTTCCACCTAACCTATACTCTATCGCGGTTTTTCCCTTTCCCCTCCCCAATCCCTTTTGACTTTGCATTTTGGGGTGGATTGAAAATTTGAGAAGCCAGTTGCTGGGCCACATGTCCACCTGTCCCCGGGCTCCTTGCAGTCCTGCCCATCCCCCGTCCGATTTAATTTTCTCATCAACTTCACGTCATCTGCGAACAGGGACACTTCAGAGTCTATTCCTTCCATCATGTCGTTCACATATATCAAAAATAGCACTGGTCTTAGAACTGACCCCTGTGGGACCCCGCTCGTAACAGGCGCCCACTGTGATACCTCTTCACGTACCATGACTCGTTGCTGCCTCCCTGTCAGGTATTCCCTTATCCATTGCAGTGCCCTCCCTTTTACGTGCGCCTGATCCTCCAGCTTCTGCACTAATCTCTTGTGGGGAACTGTGTCAAAGGCCTTCCTTCAGTCTAGGAAAACGCAATCTACCCACCCCTCTCTCTCGTGTCTTACTTCTGTTACCTTCTCATAAAACTCCAGGAGGTTTGTGATACAAGATTTGCCTTCCATGAACCCATGCTGGTTTTCATTTATAATCTTGTTCCTTTCCAGGTGTTCGACCACTCTCCTCCTAATAATCTTCTCCATGACTTTGCACACAATACATGTCAGAGACACAGGTCTGTAGTTTAGTGCCTCATTTCTGTTTCCTTCCTTAAATATGGGGACTACATTAGCTGTCTTCCATTTCTCAGGTAGTTGCCCAGTTTCAAGGGATGTGTTGAAGATTGTGGTTAGAGGCACGCACAGCATCTCTGCTCCTTCTCTAAGGACCCATGGGGAGATGTTGTCCGGTTCCATCGCCTTTGAGGTGTCAAGGTCACTTAAGAGCTTCTTCACCTCCTCCTCAGTTGTTCGTATGTCATCCAATACTTGTTGGTATATTCCCTCTTGATGTTCCCTTCTGTGCTGTCTTCCCACAGCCCTTCCTGTCTCTACTGTAAAAACTTCCTTAAATCTCATGTTCAGCTCCTCACATACCTCCTGATCATTTCTTGTGAGTTCTCCACCTTCTGTCCTTAATCTGATCACCTGGTCTTTGACTGTTGTCTTCCTCCTGATGTGGCTATACAACAGTTTCGGGTCAGTCTTGATTCTCGATGCTATGTCATTTTCATACTGTCGCTGGGCCTCCCTCCTTACTTGTGCGTACTCATTCCTGGCTCTGCGACTGATCTCCCTATTTTCGTGTGTTCTCTGCCTTCTGTACTTTTTCCATTCTCTATTGCACTTTGTTTTTGCCTCCTTACACCGTCGGGTAAACCAGGGGCTCGTTCTGGTCTTCCCGTTGTTACTGTTGCCCTTGGGAATAAACCTTTCCACTGCCTCCCTGCATTTTGCATGTGTGTGTGTGTGTGTGTGTGTGTGTGTGTGTGTGTGGAGTACATGGATTGTTTGAAGAATTGTCAAGTTCTACCTAGCTGAAGGACTTTCATTGTTATATAGATGTATGAATGGACAGAATAAACGAGAGTCTCTCCACACCCTCCACTCAATCTGATCATAAACATCATGAAAACTGGTGAGGAAATATACAATAACCTATTAGGAAAATGTCATATCATATTCAGGAGAGACGTAACTGGATGGCTGACAAGTGCTACAACTACGTCTGCTAAATGAGGTATGTCTAAATCTTAATGTTTTTTGTTGCTATATTATATCTATGATAGTTCTGTGTTCCAGTGGTTATTCTTCTGGTTACAACTGCGCTATGATTTTCACAACCCTGTACTTCTCCCAGCACAGTACAACCATTAATGAATTGGTTGCTTCGTTGTCGTATGTTAGTGGGTCTAGTGTGTTTTGATTGACAGATTGAGTGAGGCAGAAAGTGTACTAGGAGAAAACTCACTCATATATTCTCTCAGGAGGCCGAGTTCAGATGCACGAAGACACAGACGGAAGTTAAGAACACAAATGAGTCAAAAGGATATATTACATTTTTTGTTTTTAGTTTTAGAGTGAAAAATAAGTGAAATGACAGACAGTGAATAGAGACAGGATCCACACTTAGTTTTTAGAATAGGTATGACAGAGCTCACACAGCCAGGAGACAGGAAACCCAGCAGCGGTCAGGAGAGAGGTACATTCACAAAAAAAGTGTATACATACGTTCCTGTTTTGGAAATATTATAGAAACTTCTACCGATGATGTATATGTTATCTATACATTATTCCTCTTATTTGAGTGACATTTTGACTACGTTATGAGCTGGTACATAACCCGACCAGGTACTGTCGATCCTTTGAATGTATTTATGCTTGTAATATCTAGTCTGTTGCAGTAGTTAGGTATTTTTTAGTGGTTAGTTACCGATTACTTATATCAAACGCAAAAATATTAAGAGCATGACATTGAACTGCTCGAAGCTCCAATCGTTTATATATATATATACTGGATAATATAGGGAGGTGCCGCCTCTGGAACCCTGGGAACCCTCATCCTCAGAATTACTACAAGGAAAACTCGAGATTCTCCCCGGAGCGCTTGAATATCTCTCACACGAATCAACAGAACATTAGAATCTTGTCCAGTTCTAATGCTATATTAATGTTGTTTTAATCTTAGTTCAAGACTTTTACCAGTTTGACCGTAATAAACTTTATCACATATTGCACAAGGAATCTTATAGACACATCCGTCAGCATTTTGGGGGAAATTTTTTATCAAAAGTTTTTTGCTGTATAAACATTTTTAAATACGACTTTGATATTAAAAGTTTTAAGAAGAGAAGGCATATCAACCAAGTTTTCATGGTAAAAGAGAACCAACATAATTTTTAGTTAAATAAGAATGGTTGTCCTTTTTTGAATTGTAAAAAGTGTTTCTGGCAGTTTTAGAGGATTTATCAATTAAGTTTCTTGGGTATTTTAGATCAATAGATATTCCATAAATTTTTGAGATTTCATCGTTTATGAATTCTGAAGTACAAATACACAAATCTCTCAACTAAAAATATGTTGGTTCTCCCTGTTCTAAGCGGCTAGAAAAAGCTTAGAGCCGGCTATTATATCTTCTATTTTCATAATACTTGACGTCTCAAAACCCTCCTACCTATATGGGGGGGGGGGGATGGGGATGGTTGTGGTGCGGGGTGGCACCAAACCATTGGCTCATATTCTGAGAGAGGCTGTGGCAGGTGACAAACCCACACTGCACTACTCTGAGAAAACTTCCTTTCACAACTTATGTTGCTGCCTTGCAACACTGCATAGCTCCTGATGACACACTGAGAAGTGTGAAAGTACTTGAGCTAAAGATTTCCACCCCCCCCCCTCCGTGGCTTGTCTTGCATAGTTAAGATCCCCTGTCTGCGATTGTTTGCAGGCGAAATATACACAAACACATCTCAAGCTGTAAGCCTTCTTCCTGAAAGCTGGCTGCCTTGGATCAAACGTGTAGCGCAAGCTACACGCCAAGGTATTGTCCAGTGTGGGTAGATTGGTAAAGCACTGCGTACCATGTCCTAAGGTTCGTAGGTTCGAGTCTCCTTCAGCCAGAGATCAGTGTTTGTGTATATTTCGCCTGCTCTCGCGAATTCCTTATATATATATATATATATATATATATATATATATATATATATATATATATATATATATATATATATATATATATATATATATATATATATATATATATATATATCTTAGATTAACTAGAAACAAGGAAGGTTTTGAAGTTTCGAGAGAACTGTAGGCTCCTTATCAGGAGTACAAACACTGGAAGCATCCACAATTACCAGAGAATAAAGATAGAAGGCGTTTAAAATTTTATGGCAAGGACTCATTTAAAGATAATACGAAAATAACTAGTAATTAAAAAGAGCAGCTCACTGGATCTCTCATGAGTATGTGTAGTTGTGCAACGTACACATTGTGTACGTTGCTACAGATCATGTGTTCCCTTGTCGTCTTAAAGGAGGGTTGTATTAGAAGGATTCAATACCCAGTTTCTTATTCGAATATGAAAAAGCTCGCGATAATTGGGAAAATAATAGTAAATAGGAGGTCCCAGTAACTGTAGTTCAACACTGGAAGTTCATCAATATGAAGGCTAGAGTAATGCACACGTGCAAGCCTAAAAATATATGGCTGACCAACCTACAGTAGTTACCATAAACAACTTGCTATTGTGAAGTTTTATATCATTATATTAAATTCTGTGCTGGCAGCAACAGGAGGCTGGTGCACTAGTTTTCTTGGTTCATGTGAATGCTATTTACTGATGTTATTTCCCGGTTACAAAAATTGCTATGAATACATCTGGCCAGTTTCATGTTGAGTTACTGGTTAGGACGCCTGGAAGCTCTAAATTATTGCTTCTCAGTCTGCATCAACTCTCCCTCCCAACCTCGCGTATCTTTTGTTGGAGAGGGTAGGGAATATTGGAGATGGGGTGAGCTGAAGATATTTCATCAGCATAAACTGTAATAGCAGTGGGGTCCTAACGACTATGCAGGTATTCTATCTCAGTGATATTTGGTCTTTCCTTCTCCGCTTTTGAGAGGGGATCTTCCATCTTATTTATACTTTGTTGCAATCCACATAAAATACCTTCCATCATCATAATGCTCGACACAGTAACACCACACTCTACCATCATATTGAAGAAACGCCTCTATGGGCTTCATCTTTTTCAGAAATCTTGTACTTATTATAATTTAAAGAAGGCATTCGGAAACAAGAAGAGTCGATCCGCTGCTTACATGTATATTAAAAAAACATATCTGTATTTAATCTTGACGTTTATTTCCATATTCTCAGTGAGGCACCGAGTTAAAACTAACGGAAGCTATGGTGACAGGCTTCGTGTTGCAGCCTGGATGCCTAGTGTGAGGATTATCCTCTGGTGACGGTCTTCGTGTTGCAGCCTGGATGCCTAGTGTGAGGATGATCCTCTGGTGACGGTTTTCGTGTTGCAGCCTGGATACCTAGTGTGAGGATGATCCTCTGGTGACGGTCTTCGTGTTTCAGCCTGGATACCTAGTGTGAGGATGATCCTCTGGTGACGGTCTTCGTGTTGCAGCCTGGATACCTAGTGTGAGGATGATCCTCTGGTGACGGTCTTCATGTTTCAGCCTGGATACCTAGTGAGAGGATGATCCTCTGGTGACGGTCTTCGTGTTGCAGCTTGGATGCCTAGTGTGAGGATGATCCTCTGGTGACGATCTTCGTGTTGCAGCTTGGATGCCTAGTGTGAGGATGATCCTCTGGTGACGATCTTCGTGTTGCAGCTTGGATGCCTAGTGTGAGGATGATCCTGTGGTGACGGTCTTCGTGTTGCAGCCTGGTTAACTAGTGTGAGGATGATTCTCTAATTTCTTCACTTCTTATTCGGTACATAAAATTCACTTCACAAACCGACTTATGAAACAATAATTACAATTCCATCAGAACCCTCTCACCGCTTCACAGGTAAAACAATGAGTTGGCAGTGACACATTTTACGTTACGTATCCAGTGACAATTTCCTTTATCAACATTTCTACAACATTCTCTATATTTCGTAAAATCCTACATAAAACTACCAGCCACCTCCCTCATAGAACCACCAGCCACTTCTTTCATAAAACTACCAGCCACCTCCTTCATAGAACCACCAGCCACCTCCTTCATAGAACCACCAGCAACCTCCTTCATAGAACCACCAGCCACCTCCTTCATAGAACCACCAGCCACCTCCTTCATAGAACCACCAGCCGCCTCCTTCATAGAACTAACAGCCACCTCCTTCATAGAACCACCAGCCACCTCCCTCATAGAACCACCAGCCACCTTCTTCATAGAACCACCAGTCACCTCCTTCATAGAACCACCAGCCACCTTCTTCATAGAACCACCAGCCACCTCCTTCATAGAGCTACCAGCCACCTCCTTCATAGAACCACCAGCCACCTCCCTCATAGAACCACCAGTCACCTCCCTCATAGAACCACCAGCCACCTCCTTCATAGAACCACTAGCCACATCCCTCATAGAACCACCAGTCACCTCCCTCATAGAACCACCAGCCACCTCCTTCATAGAACCACCAGCCACCTCCTTCATAGAACCACCAGCCACCTCCCTCATAGAGCCACCAGTCATCTCCTTCATAGAACCACCAGCCCCACCTTCATAGAACCACCAGCCACCTCCCTCATAGAACCACCAGTCACCTCCTTCATAGAACCACCAGCCACCTCCTTCATAGAACCACCAGCCACCTCCCTCATAGAACCACCAGTCATCTCCTTCATAGAACCACCAGCCCCACCTTCATAGAACCACCAGCCACCTCCCTCATAGAACCACCAGTCACCTCCTTCATAGAACCACCAGCCACCTCCTTCATAGAATCACCAGCCACTATTTCATAGAACCTCCAGCCACCTCCCTCACAGAACCACCAGTCACCTCCTTCATAGAACTACCAGCCACCTCCTTCATAGAACCACCAGCCACCTCCTTCATAGAACCACCAGCCACCTCCCTCATAGAACCACCAGTCATCTCCTTCATAGAACCACCAGCCCCACCTTCATAGAACCACCAGCCACCTCCCTCATAGAACCACCAGTCACCTCCTTCATAGAACCACCAGCCACCTCCTTCATAGAATCACCAGCCACTATTTCATAGAACCTCCAGCCACCTCCCTCACAGAACCACCATACACCTCCTTCATAGAACTACCAGCCACCTCCTTCATAGAACTACCATCCACCTCCTTCATAGAACCACTAGCCACCTCTTTCATAGAACCACCAGCCACATCCTTCATAGAACTACCAGCCACCTCCCTCATAGAACCACCAGCCACCTCCTTCATAGAACTACCAGCCACCTCCTTCATAGAACCACCAGTCACCTTCATAGAAACACCAGTCACCTCCTTCATAGAACCACCAGCCACCTCCCTCATAGAACCACCAGCCACCTCCTTCATAGAACCACCAGCCACCTCCCTCATAGAACCACCAGCCACCTCCCTCATAGAACCACCAGCCACCTCCTTCATAGAACCACCAGCCATCTCCTTCATAGAACCACCAGCCACCTCCTTCATAGAACCACCAGCCATCTCCCTCATAGAACCACCATCAAACCTAGAAATCTAAGCACATTTTCTGCCATTATGCTCATTTCCTCAAATCTAACTTCCAAACTTTAAAGTGCACACATATTCGCAATTTTCATTTCTTCTCTCTACACAACCTTCCAGTCTTTCCCACCTTCTCGTGAATCGTACCAGAGTGGCTTCATATATTTAAGTTGCACTCTTATTAGAAAGTTTACTCTCTCTTTCATATTAACCCAAACTTGTGTCTCACTCTATGATAACATGTCAGCTGTCTCTAAGTTCCCATTTCATTAATTTTCGTTCCGTAGCTCGATCGCTAGCATACGTATCTCACACATTGAGGTTCGGGGATCGATTCGTGTTACGTCTGGAAAATATTAGGACGTGTTTCCATGAGACACCTGGTGTTCCTGTTCACCCGTCAGTAAAATGGGTACCTGGGTGTTAGTCGACTGGTGTGGGTCGCATCCTGGGACAAAATTGACCTAATTTGACGGAAATGCTTTGCATAACAAGGGACTTTCTATATAGTAGTATGTCATTGATGTCAGCTATGGTCTGTATACATTGTACATGTACTTGTAGTAATTATTATTATTATTATTTTTATTATTATTAGTCAAACTGGACATGAACCATCCCGTCATAAGATTTTTTCAAATATATAGATGCAAGAAACAGCTTATTCAATTATTTAAATACTCTTCATCAAAAATCATCAGTGTAAACTCTTGATGTATTCACCCTCATTCTTTTCTAAATGCTCTTCAGTAATCAAGCTTTGTCTTTCTAGCCACTGTCAGTCACTGTCAGTCACTGTCAGTCACTGTCAGTCACTGTCAGTCACTGTCAGTCACTGTCAGCCACTGTCAGTCACTGTCAGTCACTGTCAGTCACTGTCAGTCACTGTCAGCCACTGTCAGTCACTGTCAGTCACTGTCAGTCACTGTCAGTCACTGTCAGTCACTGTCAGTCACTGTCAGTCACTGTCAGCACTGTCAGTCACTGTCAGTCACTGTCAGTCACTGTCAGCCACTGTCATCACTGTCAGTCCGTCAGTAAACGTCAGCCACTGTCAGTACTGGCCACTGCAGCCACTGTCAGTCACGTCGTCACGTCGTCACGTCAGTCACTGTCAGCACTTCAGCCCTTCAGCACTGTCAGCCACTTCATCCTGTCAGTCACTGTCAGCCACTGTCAGTCACTGCAGTCACTGTAAAGCCATTTCAGCCACTGTCACCACGTCAGCCACTGTCATCACTGTAACCACTGTCACCACTGTCAGCCACTGCGTCACGTCAGCCACTGTCAGCCAGTCAGCCCTGCCCAGCCCCCTGTCGTCACTGTCAGTCATGTCACCCCACTGTCAGTCACTGTCAGCATGTCAGTCCTGTCTCACTGTCAGCCACTTCAGCACGCAGCCACTGTCAGTCACGTCAGTCATTGTCCCACTGTCGTCACTGTCAGCATGCATCATGTCAAAACTGCCCAGTCACTGCAGCATGTACCACTTCAGTCCTGTCCCACGTCAGTCACGTCAGTCACTGTCGTCACTGTCAGTCACTGTCAGCCACTTCATCACTGTCATCCGTTAGTAAACTGTCAGAAACTGTTAGCACGTCAGTCACTGCAGTCATTCACCATGTCAGCACTGCCCCGTCAGTCACTGTCACCCACGCAGCCACTGTCAGTCACTGTCATACTGTCATCACTGTCAGTCACGTCGTCCTGTCCCCTGTCCGTACTGTCGTCACGTCACAGTCAGCCACTGTCAGTCACTGCAGTCACTGCAGCACTGTCAGTCCGTCAGCCACTGTCGTCACGTCAGTCACTGTCAGTCCTGTCAGTCACTGTCAGTCACTGTCAGCCCTGTCATTTCACTGTCAGTCACGTAAAGCCATGTCTCCGTCAGTCACTGTCAGTCACTGTCGTCACTGTCAGTCACGTCAGCCTGTCAGTCCTGTCGCCACTGTCAGTCACTGTCCCACTGTCATCACTGTCAGTCACGTCAGTCCTGTCAGTCACTTGTCAGCCCCACTGCAGCACTGTCAGTCCTTCATCACTGCAGTCACTGTACCTGCATCACGCAGCACTGTCACCACTGTCATCACTGAGCCACTGCCAGTCACTGCAGCACTGCCAGTCACTGTCATCACTGTCAGTCACTGTCATCCTGTCAGTCACTGTATCACAGTTCTGCTATAAATCTTTCTTTCAAAAAATTTTTTAACCTGAAAAAATTTATTTTCCAGTACATTTAGAAAAAAAATTTTGACGGCTCTTCACTAATTCATTGATAATTTATTCATTTTGGCACAAACCTTCCAACTATTTTTAATAATGTTTTTCAGTTTTTCGTTAATTATCTAAATTTTTTCTGTTTCCCTTTCTCTTTGTTGTTTCCTTTAATTGTAATGGTTTCTTCAGTTTTGAAAGATTCATTTCCTTCGCTATGACTAATATTTTTTTTTTTTTTTCATATCTAAGTTTCAAATTGGGCTTTTGAAAATATTTCTTCTTTTTATTTTTTTAAATTAACGTTTTTTTTCTCTACAAAATATTTTTTAATCTCAAATTTTTTCTATAATAACGTTCTTTCTTCCATTCTGTTACCTTTTTTTAAATTTTTTTTTTCTATTTAGTCTTCTTTTTTGATATATTTTTTATCATACAAAGTAAAACCATTTTTTTTTTCCCTTAACTTAAAATTTTTCTTAAAAAATTCCCTCAGTGAGTTTTTTTTTTTTTTTTTTTTAATTTTTCCCACCATGCTCTGAGTCACAAGATTTGTAAAAAAAAACTTACACTTAATTCAAAAATTAACATTCACTTTTTTTTTTTTTTCCCCCTACTAAAAAAAAATCTTTTCCTAATTCCATCACATTTGTTCTCATTTTAGACATAAATTATGTTTTATTCTACAATTATTTTAAATTACTTTATTCTAAAGAATATTTCTCTAAAACCCCCTACAGTCTTTAGTTTTTAGTGAGGATTTACCCCCGTGTCTCTCAGGGGCTACTACACTAACCTTGTTATTTTTCCACAGTGTCTCCGTGGTTCTCTACACTATACCCCTTGTATATTTATCCACATGTCTCTCGTGGTCTATACACATACCCTTTTATTTTATCCACAGTGTCTCTCGTGGGCTAAACTTACCCTTGTTATTTTACCACGTGTCTCTCGTGGTCTAACCATACCTTGATATTACCACAGTGTCTCCGTGGTCTACTACACTATCCTTTTATATTTTTCAACATGTCCTATGGTTACTACACATCCTTGTATATTTATCAACAGGCCTCATGGTTGTACACTTACCTTGTATATTTATCAACGTGCTCTCGGGTCACAAAACTATATTGTATACTATCAACGTGTCTCTCCCTGTCTACTACACTATACCTTGTATATCTATCAACATGTCCTCATGGTCTACTACACTATCCTTTATATTTTTCAAAAGTTCTCTCAGGCTACTACAAATTTAAAACCCTTTTTATCTATCAACATGTTCTCAATTCTACTTCACTATACCCTTTTAAATCATCAAACATGCTCCATGGTCTACTACACTATCCTTGTATATCATCAACATGTTCTCGTGGTCTACAACTATACCCCTTTTATATCTATCAACATGTCTCTCATGGTCTACTAATCAGGGCTACTCAATTGGGGCCCGCGGTGAAAAAGGACCTTTTTAGTTTGTAGTTGGACCCCGGCTTCAAGGAAAGCTTTTTAAAAACAGGTGTTACCAGTTCAGGGGTTATTTTAACAAAAAAAAAATTTTACAATCATCCCCCTTTTGGAAAAAAAATTTAATGAACCCAGAATTTTTAGCATACTAAATGTCATATTTTTTTCATTCAATGATAATTTATATGGTAAAATCATTTGGGGAGGGAAGTTGACTTTTTGGCCGTATTGGCTGGGAAAATTTTGGGGGCCCCCCTGGACCCTGATTCCTGAAAAAAGTATTCGGACCTTTACATATATTGGTACTTGTCCAATGGACCTTTGATCATGTATTGAGTAGCCCTGTTCTAAACCCCAAAACCGTGTAATTTATCTTTTTCCCTTTTTCATCATGTTTTTAATAAGCAATATATTTCGATGCAAAATTTCTGAAGTTCTTCATTGTCATTACAAGATCGGTTTTAAACCCCCCTACATCTTCAGCAACATGTTTAAAAAAGTAAGTCACTTACGGGCTTACACAATTCACAATCATATTCAGTTTTTGAGAGGAATCTTCTACAAGGATTTGGCCGTTTTGTAGTGTCATTTTAAATAATACTGGTTTTGGGCTTTTTCTTATATCGCTTTCAAACTTTCGTTGGTGTCTTGCAACACGATTTCTTTTTTTTTTTTGGGGGGGCACGTATTTTCTATTGTAAATTTTATTTTTAATCTTTTCCCGGGGTTTTTATACTTACCCCTTTACATAATTTTTAAAATTTTGGTTCTCAACTAAAATTTACAAAGACCTTTTTACTGGTATAAAAACAAAAAACCCGCATCTTTCATGTGAGTTGCTTTATCCATTTTGGAGATAATTTTAATCTAAATCAAACAGTATAAAAGGTTATGCTCAATTTAATATACAGTTATTTTGCACTATGATATGTCTTCTGCCATATGAGAGGTATTTGATTTGATTAATAATTCATGTTAAACGCTAAATCCATATAATCCATTCAGTGGAATTCGTAGTAAAGGCTCAATCTTCCTCGTGCTTCAGAGCGAGACACACACTTCGTATTTGTACTAACCTAGATGAGACAGGCTGATCACGTTCCTTGCAAGCAGTCTCCAAAACAGACGATGTCTGCTTAGTTTCACTAGGATAATGTTCAATATTCTTTTGCAGGACTGTTGCTGGTCAACGCTCCGTCTTTCTTTGTCAGCCAGCCAGAGTGTTACTCCCTGTAATAACATGAGAACACCTCGCTGAATTACCTTCAAGTTTAGCGTCGAAGTATCTAAGGGAGATGCTAATTTGTCAGTTTCATACATTCAACCTAGGCAGTTGTTTCCTTGTGATAATTTGAGAATACTGTTTTAGATTACGTTCACTCCTCGGTTTGTTATTGGAGAGTGCGGGTACTAATTTGCCATTTTCAGAATGAAAATTAGAAAGCCTTGTATGATTGACTCTGAACTTTCAACCTTCGTGTATATTTTCTAAAGGAAGTTTCGCTGTCTTAATAGGCTTTGTAAGTTCAAATTTCCCAGTTTCATTAAATGATGTTGCTTTCTCTCTTTGAGAACTGGATAATGCCTCTCCTGATCGGCTTCATACTTTTAGAAAAAATATATCTTACTTTCAGGAAGTATTACATTGATCTTGGGCTTTGTTAATCCTGATTTGCTATATTTTTAAATAAACTGATATGTTTCCAAGGCATAAATTTTAATGCCTCTTTTGATGTGTATGAGGAAGACAAAAATCATTATGATTCCTGAGACTCTTGGCAGTGTTGATTTATAAAATTGCAGGTGTTTGGCTTCTTTATTGTGTTGAGCACACTACAGGTGTTGATCTCTAGCTCTTGGATCTTTTGATCTCTTGAGAGAGTGAAGCTATGAATTTTGGGTGGGATGATATACAAGGACCAGAGTTTTTCTTGTATCGTGAACAGACCTAAACACAGAATGTATTACAATAAAATTACAGTAAACAGATGATATTCCATATATAAAATAACCACAATCGAAAAATAGCGAAATTCGAAGAGCATTTGTGATTTTTCACTTTAATGAAAAATCACAAAAGCACTTGGAATTTCACTATATTTTCACTATCGTTATTTTGCAGGTCATCATTTAAACTAGTTTATTTTTGCTGTAAATTCCATATTACTGATAAACCCTAATGTCTATAAATTATGAATACTTATACAAGAAAAAAATGCATATTATAAATACAAAATTCCAGTGTTTACATTATAGCGTAACTTTGTGTCTAATGTTATAATTGTATCGAACTAAAAGGAATAACGTGTCGACACGTTAGTGTTTACTTAATGCTGTGACTCACGAATTGTAAACAAACCATACCACGGGTGAGGTTAGAACCCGCGATCAGAGAGTCGGGAGTTTTGAGACTCTCTGATCGCGGGTTCTAACCCCACTCGTGGTATGGTTTATTTTATGTTGTGGTTTCGTAATCATCCCTGTAAGGTTGAGTTTTAACACCTCATCCTCATCATTAATGTGATAAGTGAGACGAACAGGTCAAGTTTTTATGTATTTGAGGCTCACAAAGGACTCTGCCGACAGTCTGCTCTGTCGGCTGTTGCAAAGAATTGTGAAGCCAGAGAAAATGGAAAAAATTGTGATGGAAGAGAAGAAGGGAGAAGAAAAGCTGGAGAAGGACAAACTGCAATAGAAGCGAGCGGAAGAGAGTTGTAAGAGGGACTGGAGAGTTGCTGGAGGTGGAGCAACACTGATAAATAGAGTTGCTGGAGGTGGAGCAACACTGATAAACAGAGTTGCTGGAGGTGGAGCAACACTGATAAACAGAGTTGCTGGAGGTGGAGCAACAATGATAAACACTAGAAATGAAGCTGCTCACATGTTGAGAAAAATAATGTTTTTTTTTCGGCAAACCCGTCCACCCAAGTGCACCCACCCACCCATGCAAATGCACCCACCCACCAACTAACTCAAAATGCACCCACCCACCTACCCATGCACCCACCCAACCACCCACCCAAAACCCATCCACCCATGCACAACCCATCCACCCACCCACCCATCCACCCAAATGCACCCACCTACTTAACCCCACACACGCACACACACACCACACACACACACACACACACACACACACACACACACACAACATACACACACACACACACACACACACACACACACACACACACATCACACACACACACACACACACACACACACACACACACAAAACACACACACACACCCACACACACAACACACACACACACACACACAAATATACACACACATACAGACAGGATCCAGAGTCACAGAGGGTGAGGCAATGGGAAGGAGGAAAGGCAAAATCAGTGTTTATCTATGGGGTTCAGGAGAGAAAGGAAAGGACATACACTGAAAGGAACAGAAGAAAGAAAGGAGATTGGAAAATCATCACGGAAATAGATGAAAGAGATGGACGAGACTGTAAATTTTCAGAGAATAGGGGGGTACTCGAAGGGGAGAAACCGACCAATCAAGCTGATTCTCAGGATGGAAACAGTGTGGAACAGGATCCTCCAAGAGAAACCACGGTTGAAATACTTGGAAGAGTACAAGAGGGTGTTCCTAGACAGAGACAGGACACAAACAGATCGACAGCAGCTGAGGGAGAGGACAAAAAAGGAAAGGAGCTAGTAAAGGAAACAAGGATGGAACAGCAGAGGTAAGTCAGAGCAGAACAGAGCAGCAAGGGCAAGCACACACACAACTATTCTCAGAACCCCACAACCTATCACACCATCCCAACACACACTACAATCCATACCCACAGCTTCCACACAACACTGAGCTATAGAATACCACAGTACGCTACCAGGTCTCCCACCTTCACAGGCCCCCCAAACCACAGTGTTGGAAAGGAAACTGTAGGTATGGTACACAAACGCTGATGGAATAACAAATAAGTGGGAGGAGTGGCACGAAAGAGTCAAGAACATCCCTGGACATCATAGCTCTCACCGAAACCCCAAAATTTTCAGGTACATAACAGGGTGTCAAACTTTCCAATTGGGATTACCAGATCCTGAGGAAAAACAGAGGGAACAGGGAGGGGTGGAGGGGTGGCATTGCTGATAAAAAAACGAAAGGAATTTTGATGAGCTGGAGAGAGGAGACAGCGGAGAAGAAAGTGATTACATAGCGGGAACGCTTCACTCTGGAGGTCCCAAGGTGGTAATAGCGATGATGTATAACCCACCACAGAACAGCAGGAGGCCAAGGCAAGAGTACGATGAGAGCAATAGAGCGATGGTTGACACACTGGCTGCAGTGGCCAGAAGAGCTCATGCATGCAGGGCAAAGCTCCTGATCATGGGTGACTTTAACCACAAGGAGATCGATTGGGAGAACTTGGAGCCGCATGGGGGCCAAGATACATGGAGGGCTAAGATGATGGAGGTGGTACTGGAGAACTTCATGTACCAACACGTAAGGAACACTACAAGAGAGAGAGGGGAGGATGACCCAGCAAGACTGGACTTAGCATTCACCTTGAGTAGTACAGATATCGAGGACATCACATATGAAAGACCCCTTGGGGCCAGCGATCATGTGGTTCTAAGCTTTTAATACACAGTAGAGCTACAAGTGGAGGGAGAAGCAGGAAGGAAGGACGAATGAAGCCAAACTACAAGAAAGGGGACTACACGGGAATGAGGAACTTCCTGAACAGGGTTCAGTGGGACAGAGAACTGGCAGGGAAGCCAGTTAATGAGATGATGGAATATGTAGCAACAATATGCAAGGAGGCTGAGGAGAGGTTTGTACCCAAGGTTAACAGCAATAATGAAAAAGCCAGGATGAGCCCATGGTTCACCCAAAGGTGCAGGGAGGCAAAAACCAAGTGTGCTAGGGAATGGAAGAAATATAGAAGGCAAAGGACCCAGGAGAATAAGGAGAGCAGTCGTAGAGTCAGAAAAGAATATGCACAGATAAGAAGGAAGGCCCAAAAGACAATGTAAAAACGACATAGCAGCGAAAGCCAAATCTACCCAAAACTCCATCAGGGGGAAAAAACAACAGTCAAGGCCCAGGAATTTCAGGCTAAGGAAAAAAAGGAGGAGAGACAACAAAAAAGGGACCGTGAAGTATGGGGGAAATAACAAGAGATTAAAAGAAGTTTTCCCAAAGGGGGAGACAGAAGGGGCCCCAGAAAGACGGAGAGGTGGGGCACACCCCCAAGTGCAGGACACGGCACACAACCGAGGAAGAAGTAAAGAGGTTTTCTAAATGAGCTAGATACCTCAAGGCAATGGGGCCAAGATAATATTCCCCATTTGGGGCCCGAGAGAGGGAGCAGAGGCGCTAGGTGTTCCCCCAACAAAACTTTCAATACATCTAGCGAAACAGGGGTGATTGCCTGAGGGATGGAAAAAAGCAAAAAGTAGTCCCAATTTTTTCTTTGGACCCGCAAAGAAGTTTAAACTACAGGGGCCGTGTCACTGAATTTTATGTAAAGCAGAATCTGAGGAAATTATAAAGGGGAAGAGTGGTTTGGGAAAACCTAGAAAAGGAAAAAGATCTCATCAACAAACAGCCAAAATGGTTTTAGGTCGGGAAAACCCGTGTCACAAACCTACTGGAGTTCAATTGGAACCCTGGTGACAGCAGTAAGCAAGAGAGAGAGGGGGGGGGGGGGGATTGCTATTTTGGACTGCAAAAAGGCGTTTGGCCAGTTCCCACAAAGAGTTTTGTGCAAAAAACTGGAGGGGCCAAGCAGGGATAACAGGGAAAACAATACCAAAAGGGTCAGGGAATTTCTTTTCGGGGAAACCAAAAAAAAACCTCCCCCCCCCCCCCCCCCCCCCCCCCCCCCCCCCCCCCCCCCCCCCCCCCCCCCCCCCCCCCAAAACCCCCCCCCCCCCCCCCCCCCCCCCCCCCCCCCCCCCCCCCCCCCCCCCCCCCCCCCCCCCCCCCCCCCCCCCCCCCCACCCCGAGGTCAGGGCCGTGCACTTTTTTTTAAAATGCGGAAGGAAAAAAATCTGATGTCCCTTTTTTGAGATACCCTGAGTTTGAGAAAAAAATATTTTAAAAGAAAAAAAAGGGACTAAAGGTTTTGGCTGGCCCCAAATTGGCTCCGGGAGTCCCCCCCAAAGTGCAAAGTCAAAGTTTGGGGGAAGGGAAAAGAACCCCGGGGGGAAGGGGGGGCCAGGGACAAAACCCCCAAAAAAAAATCATTAGAAAAACCAGGAACCCGAAAAAACCCAAAAAAATCTGTGAAATTGGGCCCCCCAACACTCCAATTAAAAAAGTGCGGGCCCCCCGGTGGCCCCCTTTGGAGTATGCGGCCCGTTTAAAACCCCCCCTAGCCAAGCACAAAGAAACAGAGAAAATGAAAGGTTTGCAAAAGACTAGTCCCCGAGTAAGGGTATTCTACGAGGGGAAAAGGTTTAAGGAAATCAAATTTTACGCCCGGAGGAAGGGAGATAGGGGGAAACATATAACGAATACAAATATTGAGAGGAATTAACAAAAGGGGGACAAAGACGGATGTTCAGAGTTGGACACGGGAAAAGGGGACACAGTTGGAAGCGAAGACAATATAAATCAAAGGGATGTTAAGATGTATTTCTTCGCCACAGGTATCAGGAAGTGGAATATTTTGGAAAGCGATATAGTGGGGCAGGACCTACAAGTTTAAAAGAGAGGTATGATAAAGCTCACGGTTCGGAAGGGGCCCTAGTAGGCCCAGTTAAAGGGGGGCCAGGAGCTTGGCTCGACCCCTGCAACCCCCTAGGTGAGTACACACACACAACCACACACACGATACTGGCTCCCCCTAACCACAATCTTCAACAATCCCTTAAAAACTGGGCAACTCCCTGGAAAAGGGAAGAAGTTGTAGCCCCCTATTTAAGAAAGGAAACAGAAATGAGGCACTAAACTAAGCCCGGGGGCTCGCTTTGTATTTTTGGCAAAGTCTGAAAGAGTTATCAGGAGGAGAGTGGTCGAACACCTGGAACGGAACAAGTTTAAAAATAAAAACCCATGGGTTCGGGAAGGCAAACCCCTGTGTCAAAAACCCTCCTGGAGTTTTTTTGAAAAGGGTAACAAAAGTAAGACACAGAGGAAGGGTGGGTAGATTCGTTTTCCAAGCTGCGGAACCCTTTGAACGTTCCCCACAAAGTTGTGCAGAAGCTGGAGGATCAGGCGCATATCAGGGGGGGCACTGCAATGGCAGGGAATACCTGACGGGAGGCAGCAACGATAGGACGGGGGAAGGTACATATGGGCGCCTGTGCGAGCGGGGTCCACAGGGGTCATTTTCTAGGCCCCATGCTATTTTTGATATATGCGAACGACATGAGGGAAAGGGGAATAGACTTGAAGGTCCCTATTGCAAAGTGTGAAGTTGATGGAAAAATTTAAAATCGTTTAGGATAGAAGGACTGAAAAGAGACTGGGAAAGGGCTGGACAGTGGCCGGAAACGGGTTCTCGAATTCAATCCTGCCAAATGCAAAGTCAAAAGAGGGGGAGGGGCAAAAAAGCCCCGCAAAAAGAGTATAGGCTAGGTGGACAAAGATACGACCTCATCAGGGAGAAAGACCTTGGGGTGACCATAACACCGAGAACCCCGGAGCAAATAACCAAAAAACCCGCTGCAGCATCGGGCGCCGGGAAACCTGAGAATAGCGTTCGATACTTAATAAGGAATCTTTCAAGACACTGTACACTGTGATGTTGGGCCCTATCTGGAGTATGAAAGCCCCAGTCTGGAACCCAACCTGGTAAAGCACGCCAAAAAAATTTAGAGAAAGTAAAAAGGGTTTTTGCAAAAAGGCAGTCCCGAGCTCGGGGGAATGTATACGAGAAAATTTGAGGGAAATTGGATGCGACATGGAGAACAGGGGGGTAGGGGAGTTGATAACGACATAAAAAGATCTGCGGGGAATAGACAAGGGGGACAGAGACAGGATGTTCCAAGAGGGGACACAGAAACAAGGGGTAACAACGGAAGCTGGAAGATCAGGGCAAGTAAGGGAGTTAGGAAGTTTTCTTCAGTCTAGGCGTCAGGAAATGGAAAAGCTTAGTTAGTGAAGTATGGGGCGGAACCATACTATTTTAAGAAAAGATATGACAAAGTTCAGGGAACGAGAAGGGAGGACCTTAGCGATCAGTGAAGAGGCGGGGGGCCCGGAGTGGGGCTCCCCCCCAACCCCAATTAGGGGAGTACAATTAGGTGAGACACCCACAACACACAACACACACACACACACACACACACACCACACACCACACAACGGGGACAGTAAAGAAAAGTATAAACATGTAAAATTTTTTTATTTTTTAAATGGAAAGAGATGCCAAGTCTGCCAGACATCCTCACAACATTTTCTTTTGTGTGTGTTGTGTGTGTGGGTTTGGGTGGTGTTGTGTGTGTGTGTGTGTTTTGTGTGTTTTGTGTGTGTGTGTGTGTGTGTGTGTGTGTGTGTGGTGTGTGTATGGTGTGTGTGTGTGTGTGTGTTGTGTGTGTGTGTGTGTGTGTGTTTTTTTTTTTTGTGTGTGTTGTGTGTGTGTGTGTGGTGTTTGTGGGGGTATGTGGTGTTGTTGTGTGTGGTGTGTTGTGTGTGTGTGTGTGTGGTGTGTGTTGGTGTGTGTGTTGTGTAAGAAATTACATTAAAAAAACTGCCTCCAAAAAAATACAAAAAAAAAAAACCCCGTAAATTAATTCAAGAAACATTAGCGTTGATGGCGTACAGTAATTTCCGAAAGGGAAATGAAGCAGAGGTAACATGTCGTACAAGCACATGCAAACCCCCAGTTTTTATTACAAATCAATCAAATTTTGTTTCTTCAACTCATTTCAAAACCAAGCCCTATCTAAGGTATACCACCACCCCCGAGATGCGACCCACAACTAACACCCAGGTACTTACTGCTAGGTAAGTACCTGCGACTCAACGACAGTCAATATATGAACTACAAACGTCGGCAATCAAGCCACGGGACACTCATTTGAATACTGTCAAGAGAACAATATTTCAATTTTAATTTGCAGATTGTTGACCTACGTGATAAAATGTTACAAGACCGCCTGAGTTTGTGTTGAGAAATAAATGCAATGTAAATTTAATCAATAGAGTAAAGAAAATATAGTAAGAAATTCTGTGGTGTATTTTCTTTATACCTGTGATGTAGCGACTTGCTTTATGTCCTCAAGAACCGCGGGATTTACTCCCGTGGTGTAGCGACTTGCTTCATGTCCTCAAGAACCGCGGGATTTACTCCCGTGGTGTAGCGACTTGCTTTGTGTCCTCAAGAACCGCGGGATTTACTCCCGTGGTGTAGCGACTTGCTTTGTGTCCTCAAGAACCGCGGGATTTACTCCCGTTGTGTAGCGACTTGCTTCATGTCCTCAAGAACCGCGGGATTTACTCCCGTGGTGTAGCGACTTGCTTCATGTTCTCAAAAAACCCGCGGGATTTACTCCCGTGGTGTAGCAAACTTGCTTATGTCCTCAAGAACCGCGGATTTACTCCAGTGGTGTAGCGACTTGCTTCATGTCCTCAAGAACCGCGGGTTTTAAATTCCGTGGTGTAGCGACTTGCTTCATTTTCTCAAGAACCGCGGGATTTACTCCCGTGGGGGTAGCGACTTGCTTTATTCCCTCAAGAACCGCGGGATTTACTCCCGTGGTGAGCGACTTGCTTCATGTCCTCAAGAACCGCGGGTTTTACTCCCGTGGTGTAGCGACTTGCTTCATGTCCTCAAGAACCGCGGGATTTACTCCCGGGTGTAGCGACTTGCTTCATGTCCTCAAGAACCGGGGGAAATTACTCCCGTGGTGTAGCGACTTGCTTCATGCCCCTCAAGAACCGCGGGATTTACCCCCTGGGTGTAGCGACTTGCTTCATTCCTCAAAAACCCCCCGGGATTTACCCCGTGGTGTAGCGACTTGCTTCATGTCCTCAAGAACCGCGGGATTTACTCCCGTGGTGTAGCGACTTGCTTCATGTCCTCAAGAACCGCGGGATTTATTCCCGTGGTGCAGCGACTTGCTTCATGTCCTAAAGAACCGCGGGATTTACTCCCATGGTGTAGCGACTTGCTTCATGGCCTCAAGAACCGCGGGATTTACTCCCGTGGTGCAGCGACTTGCTTCATGTCCTCAAGAACCGCGGGATTTACTCCCGTGGAGTAGCGACTTGCTTCATGTCCTCAAGAACCGCGGAATTTACTCTCGTGGTGTAGCGACTTGCTTCATGTCCTCAAGAACCCCGGGATTTACTCCCGTGGTGTAGCGACTTGCTTCATGTCCTCAAGAACCGCGGGATTTACTCCCGTGGTGTAGCGACTTGCTTCATGGCCTCAAGAACCGCGGGATTTACTACCGTGGTGCAGCGACTTGCTTCATGTCCTCAAGAACCGCGGGATTTACTCTCGTGGTGTAGCGACTTGCTTCATGTCCTCAAGAACCGCGGGATTTACTCCCGTGGTGCAGCGACTTGCTTCATGTCCTAAAGAACCGCGGTATTTACTCCCGTGGTGTAGCGACTTGCTTCATGGCCTCAAGAACCGCGGGATTTACTCCCGTGGTGCAGCGACTTGCTTCATGTCCTCAAGAACCGCGGGATTTACTCCCGTGGTGTAGCGACTTGCTTCATGTCCTCAAGAACCGCGGAATTTACTCTCGTGGTGTAGCGACTTGCTTCATGTCCTCAAAAAACCGCGGATTTACTCCCGTGGTGTAGCGAACTTGCTTCATGTCCCAAGAACCGCGGAATTTACTCCCGTGGTGTAGCGACTTGCTTCATTCCTCAAGAACCGCGGGATTACTCCCGTGGTGTAGGGGACTTGCTTCATGTCCTCAAGAACCGCGGGATTTACCCCGTGGTGTAGCGACTTGCTTCATGGTCCTCAAAACCGCGGGATTTACTCCTGTGGTGTAGCGATCTTGCTTCATGGCCTAAAAGAAAAGCGGTTTTACCCCCTGTGTAGCGAATTGCTTCAGGGTCCTCAAGAACCGGGGGATTTACTCCTGTGGTGTAGCGACTTGCTTCAGTCCTAAAGAACCGCGGGATTTACCCCGTGGTGTAGCGACTTGCTTCATGTCAAAACCGCGGGATTTACTCTCGTGGTGTAGCGACTTGCTTCATGTCCTCAAGAACCGGGGGAATTTACTCCCGTGGTGTACGACTTGTTTCCCAATGTCCTCAAGAACCGCGGGATTTTTTCCCGTGGTGTAGCGACTTGCTTCATGGCCTCGAGAACCTCGGGATTTACTCCCGTGGTGCAAGCGACTTGCTTCATGTCCTAAAGAACCGCGGATTTACTCCCGTGGTGTAGCGACTTGCTTCATGTCCTCAAGAAACCGCGGATTTACTCCTGTGGTGTAGCAACTTGCTTCATGTCCTCAAGAACCCGGGATTTACTCCCTTGGTGTAGCGACTTGCTTCATGTCCTCAAGAACCGGGGGAAATTTAACCCCTCGTGTGTAGCGACTTGCTTCATGTCCTCAAAACCGGGGGATTTACTCCCGTGGTGTAGCGACTTGCTTCATGTCCTCAAGAACCGCGGATTATTCCCGTGGTGTAGGCGACTTGCTTCATGGCCTCAAGAACCGCGGGATTTTCTCCCGTGATGTAGCGACTTGCTTCATGTCCTCAAGAACCGCGGGATTTACTCCCGTGGTGTAGCGACTTGCTTCATGTCCTCAAGAACCGCGGGATTTACTCTCGTGGTGTAGCGACTTGCTTCATGTCCTCAAGAACCGCGGGATTTACTCCCGTGGTGTAGCGACTTGCTTCATGTCCTCAAGAACCGCGGGATTTATTCCCGTGGTGTAGCGACTTGCTTCATGGCCTCAAGAACCGCGGGATTTACTCCCGTGGTGCAGCGACTTGCTTCATGTCCTCAAGACCCGCGGGATTTACTCCCGTGGTGTAGCGACTTGCTTCATGTCCTCAAGAACCGCGGGATTTATTCCCGTGGTGCAGCGACTTGCTTCATGTCCTAAAGAACCGCGGGATTTACTCCCGTGGTGTAGCGACTTGCTTCATGGCCTCAAGAACCGCGGGATTTACTCCCGTGGTACAGCGACTTGCTTCATGTCCTCAAGAACCGCGGGATTTACTCCCGTTGTGTAGCGACTTGCTTCATGTCCCCAAGAACCGCGGAATTTACTCCTTCGTGGTGTAGCGACTTGCTTCATGTCCTCAAGAACCCCGGATTTACTCCCGTGTGTAGCGCCCTTGCTTCATGTCCTCAAGAACCGCGGATTTACTCCCGGGTGTAGCGACTTGCTTCATGGCCTCAAGAACCGCGGATTTACTCCCGTGGGGGCAGCGACTTGCTTCATGTCCTCAAAAACCGCGGATTTACTCCGTGGTGTAGCGACTTGCTTCATGTCCTCAAAAACCCCGCGGGATTACTCCCGGGTGTAGCAAACTTGCTTCATGCCTCAAGAACCGCGGGATTTACTCCCGTGGTGTAGCGACTTGCTTCATGCCCCTCAAGAACCGCGGGATTTACTCTCGGGGTGAAAGCGACTTGCCTTCATGTCCTAAAGAACCGCGGGATTTACTACGTGGTGCAGCGACTTGCTTCATGCCCTCAAGAACCGCGGATTTACTCCCGTGGTGTAGCGACTTGCTTCATGTCCTCAAGAACCGCGGGATTTACTCTCGTGGTGTAGCGACTTGCTTCATGTCCTCAAGAACCGCGGGATTTACTACCGTGGTGCAGCGACTTGCTTCATGTCCTCAAGAACCGCGGGATTTACTACCGTGGTGTAGCGACTTGCTTCATGTCCTCAAGAACCGCGGGATTTACTCCCGTGGTTGTAGCGACCTTGCTTCATGGCCTCAAGAACCGCGGGATTTACTCCCGTGGTGAGCGACTTGCTTCATGCCCCTCAAGAACCGCGGGATTTACTCCCGTGGTGTAGCGACTTGCTTCATGTCCTCAAGAACCGCGGGATTTACTCCCGTGGTGTAGCGACTTGCTTCATGGCCTCAAGAACCGCGGGATTTACTCCCGTGGTGTAGCGTCTTGCTTCATGTCCTCAAGAACCGCGGGATTTACTCCTGTGGTGTAGCGACTTGCTTCGTGTCCTCAAGAACCGCGGGATTTACTCCCGTGGTGTAGCGACTTGCTTCATGTCCTCAAGAACCGCGGGATTTACTCCGTGGTGTACGACTTGCTTCAGGGTCCTCAAGAACCGCGGATTTGCTCCCGGGGTGTACGACTTGCTTCATGGCCTCAAGAACCCGGGGGTTTTTTAAACTCTCGGGTGTAGCGACTTGCTTCAGGGCCTCAAAAACCCGGGCGGGTTTTACCTCCCGTGGTGTAGCGACTTCTTCATGTCCCTCAAGCCCGGGGGATTTACTCCCGGGGTGTAGCGACTGCTTCGTGTCCCTCAAGAACCGCGGGATTTACTCCCGTGGTGTAGCGACTTGCTTCATGTCCTCAAGAACCGCGGGATTTACTCCCGTGGTGCAGCGACTTGCTTCATGTCCTCAAGAACCGCGGGATTTACTACCGTGGTGCAGCGACTTGCTTCATGTCCTCAAGAACCGCGGGATTTACCCCCGGGTGGTGTACGACTTGCTTCATGTCCTCAAGAACCGCGGGATTTACTCCCCGGGGGTGTAGCGACTTGCTTCATGTCCTCAAGAACCGCGGGATTTACTCCCGTGGTGCAGCGACTTGCTTCATGTCCTCAAGAACCGCAGGATTTACTCCCGTGATGTAGCGACTTGCTTCATGTCCTCAAGAACCGCGGGATTTACTCCCGTGATGTAGCGACTTGCTTCATGTCCTCAAGAACCGCGGGATTTACTCCCGTGATGTAGCGACTTGCTTCATGTCCTCAAGAACCGCGGGATTTACTCCCGTGGTGTAGCGACTTGCTTCATGTCCTCAAGAACCGCGGGATTTACTCCCGTGGTGTAGCGACTTGCTTCATGGCCTCAAGAACCGCGGGATTTACTCCCGGGGTTTTGTAGCGACTTGCTTCATGCCCAAGACCGGGGGATTTGCTCCCGTGGTGTAGCGACTTGCTTCATGTCCTCAAGAACCGCGGGATTTACTCCCGTGGTGCAGCGACTTGCTTCATGTCCTCAAGAACCGCGGGATTTACTCCCGTGGTGCAACGACTTGCTTCATGTCCTCAAGAACCGCGGGATTTATAAAGTTTATTTAGAAAAAGTATTGAGTAAACTACGAATTGCAAGAACAGAAATCCTTGGTTTATTTACTCATCTTTTACAAAACATTTAAATACTTTTTTTTTCTGGGAATATAATATTTCCTTCGATATACGTGTTTGTTGCTGACGACCCAAGTGTTCAGTTTATTATGGATCAGCACTTACATGCTTTATGGTAGTTATGTGTTATGGGACAAATTCGTAATATGAAAAGATATTTTTATATAGCTCTGCCGGGTTTCTGACGCAGTATATTACTAAATTGAGTAAAATTAATTAATATTTTGATCTTTTACTGTGTTGTTACCAGCAGTTATTCAAGGTTTACGTCAACTATCATGGGGAAGTGGAACAGAATTCTTCCTCCGTAAGCCATGCGTGTCATAAGAGGCGACTGAAATGCCGGGAGCAAGGGGCTAGTAACCCCTTCACCTGTATATATTACTAAAATTAAGTCCTTTATAAAATTTTCTCCTTATACGTTTAAAGATATATTTTTTTTCATTTATGTTAATGTAAAAAATAATAATTTTGTACTAAAAGAACCTCAGAAAACTTACCTAACCTTTTTATAACAAGCGCAGTTTAATTTAACCTAATCCAACTACATATATTTTAGATAAGTTTAAAATAATTTCATAATGAACAAACACAATGATCTTTTTTTTGCAGTTAGGTTTAAAATAATTTGTGCGAATTTGTTAAATATACAAATTTTCGCTTGCCTTATTCGGCAAGAAGTGCGTTGCTATTTAAGCTAAAATCACAAGTTTTACCTATTCGGAACGACAAGCTGCTAGCAAATTCACTGAGTTTTGAAGAAAGTCAACGATGCTCCTTCAAACAACAGATCCTGTCACAACTTTCTGCTTTTTGGCAATGCCTGTTTGGCTGTCTCACCAAGGAGGAACAAGTCACTAGCAACACATATTATTAGGGCAATAAATGCATTCCCAAGGGATGACAACCTCGTCCGTCTCCCCCCTAGGGCGTCAAACACCCTCCGGGCAAATACCAACAACAGGACACCCGACGCCTCAAAAATCAGAGCCCAAATTAGCAAAAAGATAGAAGAGGGTAATACTATTGGAGCTCTGAGGCTTATAACCAGTGAGGATACCATCGCTCCCAAGGACGTCAGTACGGCACAAGCTCTGAAGGACAAACATCCACCCAGGGCTCCCAGTACCAACATTGACCTCCCTGACATTGCAGCAGGCGAAGAACATCTAACCTTACAGGATGCTGATGTGTATAAAGCTGCTATGTCATTTCCACAGGGCTCAGCAGGAGGTTTCACCGGTTTAAGGCCTCAACACTTAAAACAAATACTCAATCCAGCACTTGGTGAGGCTTCAGAGAGGCTGCTGTCTGAACTCAACAAATTTTCCAACCTGTGCCTGGCTGGCGGTGTCCCAGAGGCCATCAGACCCTTTTTCTTTGGTGCCTCATTGTGTGCCCTCCGGAAAAAGGATGGCGGAATCAAGCCCATTGCAGTGGGTAACACCCTTCGGCGCCTAGTCGCAAAGGCTGCAGTAAGAAGGGTGAGTCAAGAGGCTGCTGCAATGCTGAAACCAACTCAGCTCGGTTTCGGCGTTCAACAGGGCTGTGAAGCAGCTGCCCACGCAGCACGAGTATATATCAAAAATATGTCCTATGAAAAAGCCTTGGTCAAATTGGACTTTGCCAACGCTTTCAACTCAGTCAGAAGGGATGCTGCTCTCCAAGCAGTTTATAGAAACTTCCCTTCCCTTTATCCCTTCATAGAATCGTGTTATAGTGTGATTTCCAAACTTGTTTGGGGACCATGAAATTGACTCACGTGAGGGCGTGTAACAGGGAGACCCTCTCGCCCCCTTTCTATTCTGTTTGGTCATCAAGGAAGTCACAGAAGCACTCTCCAGTGAGCTCAATATCTGGTTCTTGGATGATGGTACCCTAGCTGGCACAACAGAATCTCTCCCAGAGGACATCAGTAAAATTAAAGACATGGGAGAAAGCCTGGGCCTTTCTTTAGACCCCATCAAATGTGAAATAGTTTCTACCAATCAACAGATGATCAAGAATATTAGTGCTGTTTTACCAGGAGCACGAGCCAGTGATCCAGCCAATAGCACTCTCATCGGTGCTCCTCTTGGGTCCAATGCCATCCATCTGATCCTAGAAAAAAAAAGTCTCAGATCTCCGGACGATGGAAAGCAGGATGAAAGACATTGACACGCACGATGCCTTTTACCTACTCACCAGGTGACTGTCAATCCCAAAACTTACCTACTTTCTGAGATGCTCCCCAGCCTTCAGCAGTCCAAAACTCAAGGAATATGGCTCTCTCCTTAAGACCATGCTAAAGAGAGTATTGAATCTTTCCCTTGAAGATGGACAGTGGTTGCAAGCCTCACTTCCGGTCAGGCTTGGAGGGCTAGGAGTACGCAGATCCTCCCAGATTGCGCTACCAGCTTTCCTATCCTCTTCCATAGCATCAAACGAGTTGATAAGACAAATTCTTCCTGATACCCTCAGTGACTCAGCAGGAATAGAAGACCCTAGCTATGTCAGTGCCATCACTGAATGGGAGACTCTTACTGCTCCAGCACCAAACCCTAGTGCAGCACTGGCTCACAAACAGTCAAGCTGGGATGGCCCCATCGCTGAAAAGGTGCTTGCCAACATGCTCAGGGCTGCAACATCAGATAGGGAGAATGCCCGTCTCCAGGCTGTGAGCGCACATCACTCCGGGGACTTCCTCCAAACAGTTCCCATATCGGCAATGGGAACACGACTCGACCCTAAGACCCTCCCTATTGCAGTGGCTCTGCGCCTTGCTGCCCCAATTCACACAGAATATATGTGTATTTGCGGCGAAGCGCAAGCAGACCAATACGGTCTACATGGTCTTAACTGTTCCAAAACCAAGACACAATGAGGTCAACGACATTATTAAGAGAACCCTTGCTACAGCTGCATGCCCAGCCGAGAGGGATCCCCGATAACTAGCAGCCAACAATACCCACAACCCAGCAAAGCGCCCCGACGGGATCACCATCTATCCTTGGAAGAATGGCAAGCTCTTAGCATGGGACTATACCTGTGTGTCCACACTGGCTGACACCTATATCCATCACAGTGTGGGGCGTCAGGGAGGAGCTGCTGACCACAGGGAGAAGTACAAGATCAGCAAGTACAGGGACATTAGCCAACAGTATCAATTTGTCCCAGTGGGATCAGAGACCTTGGGATCATTGGGAAAAATGCCACACGTTTCCTTAAAGAATTGGGTTCCAGACTCATCGACACCACCAGGGACCCAAGGGCAGCCACTTTCATGTTCCAGCGCCTCAGCGTAGCCATCCAGAGTGGAAATGCTTGCTGCATACTTGGCT
>NC_069418.1:58003909-58043909 GCF_026875155.1 Cherax quadricarinatus | reverse complement strand
CCGGGCAGCTAATAACAGCAACTCAGAACACCGAGCAGCTGGTAACAGCAACTCAGAACACCGGGCAGCTGGTAACAGTAACTCAGAACACCAGGCAGCTGGTAACAGCAACTCAGAACACCGGGCAGCTGGTAACAGCAACTAAGAACACCGGGCAGCTGGTAACAGCAACTAAGAACACCGGGCAGCTGGTAACAGCAACTAAGAACACCGGGCAGCTGGTAACAGCAATTAAGAACACCGGGCAGCTGGTAACAGCAACTAAGAACACCGGGCAGCTGGTAACAGCAACTAAGAACACCGGGCAGCTGGTAACTGCAACTAAGAACACCGGGCAGCTGGTAACAGCAACTAAGAACACCGGGCAGCTGGTAACAGCAACTAAGAACACCGGGCAGCTGGTAACAGCAACTAAGAACACCGGGTAGCTGGTAACAGCAACTAAGAACACCGAGCAGCTGGTAACACGCAACTAAGAACACCGAGCAGCTGGTAACACGCAACTAAGAACACCGAGCAGCTGGTAACAGCAACTCAGAACACCGAGCAGCTGGTAACAGCAACTCAGAACACCGAGCAGCTGGTAACAGCAACTCAGAGCACCGGGCAGCTGGTAACAGCAACTCAGAACACCGGGCAGCTGGTAACAGCAACTAAGAACACCAGGCAGCTGGTAACAGCAACTCAGAACACGGGGCAGCTGGTAACAGCAACTCAGAACACCGAGCAGCTGGTAACAGCAACTCAGAACACCAGGCAGCTGGTAACACGCAACTAAGAACACCGAGCAGCTGGTAACACGCAACTCAGAACACCGAGCAGCTGGTAACACGCAACTAAGAACACCGGGCAGCTGGTAACAGCAACTCAGAACACCGAGCAGCTGGTAACAGCAACTAAGAACACCGGGCAGCTGGTAACACGCAACTCAGAACACCGAGCAGCTGGTAACAGCAACTCAGAACACCAGGCAGCTAGTAACAGCAACTCAGAACACCAGGCAGCTGGTAACAGCAACTAAGAACACCGAGCAGCTAGTAACAGCAACTCAGAACACCAGGCAGCTGGTAACAGCAACTCAGAACACCAGGCAGCTAGTAACAGCAACTCAGAACACCAGGCAGCTAGTAACAGCAACTCAGAACACCAGGCAGCTAGTAACAGCAACTCAGAACACCAGACAGCTGGTAACAGCAACTCAGAACACCAGGCAGCTAGTAACAGCAACTCAGAACACCAGGCAGCTAGTAACAGCAACTCAAAACACCAGGCAGCTAGTAACAGCAACTCAGAACACCAGGCAGCTAGTAACAGCAACTCAGAACACCAGGCAGCTGGTAACAACAACTCAGAACACCGAGCAGCTAGTAACAGCAACTCAGAACACCGGGCAGCTGGTAACAGCAACTCAGAACACCGGGCAGCTGGTAACAGCAACTCAGAACACCAGGCAGCTAGTAACAGCAACTCAGAACACCAGGCAGCTAGTAACAGCAACTCAGAGCACCAGGCAGCTAGTAACAGCAACTCAGAACACCAGGCAGCTGGTAACAGCAACTCAGAACACCAGGCAGCTAGTAACAGCAACTCAGAACACCAGGCAGCTAGTAACAGCAACTCAGAACACCAGGCAGCTGGTAACAGCAACTCAGAACACCAGGCAGCTGGTAACAGCAACTCAGAACACCGGGCAGCTGGTAACAGCAACTCAGAACACCAGGCAGCTGGTAACAACAACTCAGAACACCGGGCAGCTGGTAACAGCAACTCAGAACACCGGGCAGCTGGTAACAGCAACTCAGAACACCGGGCAGCTGGTAACAACAACTCAGAACACCGAGCAGCTGGTAACAGCAACTCAAAACACCGGGCAGCTGGTAACAGCAACTCAGAACACCGGGCAGCTGGTAACAGCACCAGTAATTATGAGTCGCTATTTAGGTCAAGTGTATAAATAATAATATTGATGTTGATTATATTCAAAAACTATAATTTATATAATATAAATTAAATATAATATATAAAGATACAACTAATAACAACAATGATAATAAACAAAGATTTTTTTAATCAGAGAAATGTCTAGGTAAATTTTATACATTCTTAGACGATGAATCCAAAACTGTTGTAGATTTGAGGTAATATTTATAATTTCTGGCTTCTATAAGCACAGTCAGCGACCTTTGAAAAGAGGATATTTCACCTTCTGCTTTGATTTGTCATGTGAACCGTGGCCTGGTGGATAAAGCTCTGGCTTTATACGGTGAGGGTACGGGTTCGGTGGAGGGTGGAAACTTTGGGTGTGTTTCCTTGCAGCGGTTGTTTATGTTCACCCATCAGGCAAGAGAGATACATGATAATATACAATTGGAAGGTAGTGGAGGGATTGGTACCAAACCTGCACACGGAAATCACTCCATATTAAAGCAAAAGACTCGGCAGGAAATGCAACATTCCCCCGATGAAAAGCAGAGGCGCCACGAGTACACTGAGAGACAACACAATAAGTGTCCGGGGCCCAAGACTGTTAAGTTTCCTCCCAGCATACGTAAGGGGAATTACCAATAGGCCCCTGGCTGTCTTCAAGAAACCACTGGACACGCATCTCTAGTCAGTACCTGACCAACCGGTCTGTGGTTCTTACGTCAGTTTGCGTGCGGCCAGCAGGAACAGCCTGGTTGATCAGACCCTGATCCACCATGAGGCCTGGTCTTAGACCGAGCCACGGGGGCGCTGACCCCAGAAACCCTCTCCAGGTAAACTCCAGGTAATCAGTAATAATGGGTACCTGGGTGTTAGTCGACTGTTGTGGGTCGCATCCTGGGACAAAATTGACGTAATTTGCGGGAAATGTTCAGCATAACAAGTGACTTTGTATATAGTAGTATGTCATTGATGTCAACTAGGTCTGTATGCCTTGTATATTTGCTTGTAGAAATTAAGATATTAAATTATGTCTTTAGAAAGATGATTTACATATCAAAAATATATGGAAATTTACATTTTTTATTTTTTTGTGGAATCATTTAATTTTGCGTGGCAAACACTTAAATTTGGTTAGTCTTCTAAATCGTCCAAAAGCTTTAAAATTTTTGGGGTTAAACATTTGATCAGTGATCATTTTGAGGTCAGTGTTGGGGGCACTTCCGATGTTCATAAAGACTATAGACTTCTTCCCAGACAGTTCTTGTGTAACTTGACTCAGAAATCGTAATGACACGATTGCAAACAAACCATACCCCATGTTGACGGCAGTGAAGGGACTTGAGCTAGAGTTCATCACGGCCACGCTAGCTGGAGATTCGTCTGTAAAAACTTGCATTTGTGGTCACAGAGGTGCCTGTGCTAACTTTCCTATGGTGTAGAAATATACCTAGTTGGATTAATCTTATTGTGGCTAGCTGGTCTAGTGGCTAACGCGATGGACTGGAGTTTTGAGACTCTCTGACCGCGGGTTCAATCCCGGCCGGGGTATGGTTAGTTCTTGTGTACCAAACTTCAGTTGAGCCAAATTTACAGAGACTGTTAAATAATGCCATGTTTTGGCCTGTTTTGCAGCATTTCCAGTGGCAATATGTAAATAAATCTCTGTTAATTAATGGTTGCAAGAAACGAACAGTCAGGTCCTCGTTTCCAGGTTTTAGGTCGCCTCAGAGGCGGTCATTTAGACAGTTTTCTTTTAAGGTCAAGTCATTGATAATTCAAAACGGAAGCTGAAACACAACATTGTGGAATTTGTGTGTAAGAATTGATGAGGATAATATTTATATGAAATTAATGAGGATAATATTTATATGAAATTAATGAGGATAATATTTATATGAAATTAATGAGGATAATATTTATATGAAATTAATGAGGATAATATTTATATGAAATTAATGAGGATAATATTTATATGAAATTAATGAGGATAATATTTATATGAAATTAATGAGGAAAATATTTATATGAAATTAATGAGGATAATATTTATATGAAATTAATGAGGAAAATATTTATATGAAATTGTGCATCTTAAATGTGACTTTTTGATAAGAATTAATTCATATGAGAACGAACATTACATATTAATTCCTTTTATACTGTAAAGAGTTGATTAAGCGACGGAAAATTGTAATTTAGAGGAAATTAATATTCTAATCAGGAAAATGTTCTACACACCTGGAAATATCACTGAGTTTACATAAATGTATTTTTAAAAGATAAAATATTTAGTGATAAGAGGGTAATGGAGAAATGGTGGAATATATACATTAACTGGGCAGAATTTGCTGGTGGTTCATCTAGGCTGATGTAGGGTATATCGGCAAGAACTGGGGGCCACGAAAAAAGTGAATATATAACTCGTATCTGGAAGGGCTCAGATACTGTTGTTAGGTAAGACACATATGCAACAGTTAGGTATCTTTATTTCGAAACGTTTCGCCTACACAGTAGGCTTCTTCAGTCGAGTACAGAAAAGTTGATAGAAGCAGAAGATACTTGAAGACGATGTAATCAGTCCATCACCCTTGAAGTTTTGAGGTGGTCAGTCCCTCAGTCTGGAGAAGAGCATTGTTCCGTTGTCTGAAACAATACAATGCAATCCGTTTATAATAAGACGGACGCAGTGATGGCGACCACCTCGTATACAACAATTTATGTTAAGATAAGATAAGATAAGATAAGATTTCGTTCGGATTTTTAACCCCGGAGGGTTAGCCACCCAGGATAACCCAAGAAAGTCAGTGCGTCATCGAGGACTGTCTAACTTATTTCCATTGGGGTCCTTAATCTTGTCCCCCAGGATGCGACCCACACCAGTCGACTAACACCCAGGTACCTATTTGCTGCTAGGTGAACAGGACAACAGGTGTAAGGAAACGTGTCGAAATGTTTCCACCCGCCGGGAATCGAACCCGGGCCCTCCGTGTGTGAAGCGGGAGCTTTAGCCACCAGGCCACCGGGCCACCTCCCAGTGTGAATTTACTCACACAACAGGAAAGGTAGCTATGTACTGGCCAATATTTATATACCTGCCTATAGGGAGGCTTTAGAATATATCACAAAGATAATACCTTGGTAATTAAATCACATGTTCTTCACCTATGTGGGTGAAATGTAAATTCAAGACTGGACTTGTAAAAATTCATCCACATAATTTCTGTAATAAAGTTGGTAGAATTACCGACAATATGTAAAGTAAAAGGACACAAGTGCAACTAATGTGACATTTTATTGTGGCAACGTTTCGCTCTCCAGGAGCTTTATCATGGCTTGATAAAGCTCCTGGAGAGCGAAACGTTGCCACAATAAAATGTCACATTAGTTGCACTTGTGTCCTTTAACTTTACACATAATTTCTCACATTGTAAGTCAGTTTACGAGAGCATCTTTCACTCTCTCATTAATCTGTTCTCAAGTTTCTTCTGTGATTGACTAGTCCTCATTTATGAAATCTTAAATACAATTATTGACTCTTCTACCTAGAAAAGATAATCGTTCACTCAATGTTCTTAAGTTCTTGCATATTCCACATATTAATAGTGTTGTATAAGCAGTTAACAATGAAGAGTCACCATCTTAACACTTCTTTGGGTGGTATTCCGTCACTCCTAACTAAAAGGTAAACAAAAAAATATCGTATATTTTTATAATTGTTCATTTCCTCAAATGCTTTACTGAAGTCAGTAAATTGGTCAGTCATGAACCACCCATTGCTAGTCTGTTCTGACTCTCATTAGTAAGAACATAAGAGTGCAAGACGGAGGAACACTGGAAATAAATGGTATCAAATACCGACACAGTGGAAATATAAACACATATGCAGTATAATGTGATCCTTTATTGACAACGTTTCACCCACACAGTGGGCTTTTTCAAGTCACACACAGATCTGTGTGTGACTTGAAAAAGCCCACTGTGTGGGTGAAACGTTGTCAATAAAGGATCACATTATACTGCATATGTGTTTATATTTCCACTGAGGAACACTGCAGTAGGCGTACTGGGCCGAACTAGGGATTTCCTTCTCTTAACCAACCATTCCCACCCACTCACTTGTCCAGCCTTTCCACAAAATTTCGTAATAATTAACTTCAATACCACATTTATACATATATTTGTCCAATCTATTTTTAAAACTGCCCAAGTTCTTAACCTCTATAATCCTACCCTGAAGATTACTCTACTCATCAGCAACTCTCAAAACCAGTACTTGCCTGTCTTTTCTAAATCTTAATTTATCTGTCTTAAATCCGTTATTTCTGGCTCTTTCTTGATTCGATATTCTCAGTACTTTATTTATATCGTCTTTGTTTATGTCCATCATCCACTTACTTCATTGATATCTCCTCTCATTCTACATTTCTCGAGAGAATGAAAATTCAAGGCTCTAAGTCTATCTTCATATTTAAAATTCCTTATACAAAGGATCAACTTAGTCATCCTTCTCTGTATGTTCTCCAGTGAATTTATATCTATTTTGTAGAAATGAGACGAAAACTGAGCAGAATATTCTAAGTGAAGCCTTACTAGTGATGTATAGAGCTGTAAAATAACTTTCTGACTCCTGTTATTTATACCTGATATAAATCCCAGATAATCTGTTAGACTTACTGTGCACACGCTTTAGCACTGTTGTCTTAGCTTTAGATTTGTGCTAACCACGATTCCCAAGTTTGTAGCTACCCGAGACTGTGAAGATGATTTGCCATGACTACGAGCAGCTGTATCTTCAGCTGAAGGGAGGGTTAAGGGAAGCAAGAAGAGATATTAAACGACTGAAAGGTATATACAAGGATTATCCCTGGAACAACGTCGTTGATGATCGGACCAACGACTGGATGCTAATTGGAACTGAAGGGAAGGAGCTGAAGCTGAGGAAAGTCCAGGAGACTGTTCTGGAGACCATCAACTCATTTTCTTTGTTACTGGCAGCGAAACCTGCCAGTAAAGTAAGAACATTATTTTAGTTGGGGACAGTCAGGTTAAGTTTATAGATATGAGGCAGAGAGAGTGTTTTCCTGGGGCTGGGGTGGAGGATACTATTAGCCATCTGGACATCATGAGAGATAATGGAAGCAATCCAATTATTCGACTCAGTCCGGGATGCAACGATGTTGGCAAACATAGGAGTGAGGACCTGATTAGAAGAATTAGGTCAGCAATAGACATAATTAGGAAGAAGAGAGAACAACCTGCAATATGCGGCATTTTGCTACACATTTACAGTGTACAATTGGTGTTAATTGCTGGCTGGACAAACACTGTAAGGATATTGCAGTACCATTTATAGACAATGGGATCTCTTCTATGGCAGAAATTACATGTATGCCAAGGATGGGTTTCTCTTATCTGGGGTAGGTGTGAGGGCAATGGCTTATGCAGTGTTGAAGTAATATATATATATATATATATTATATATATATATATATAATATATATATATATAATATATATATATATATATATGTATATATATATATATATATATGATATATATATATAATATATATATATATATATATATATATATATATATATATATATATATATATAACTGGCTGTATAGCAGGATCAGTACACCTGCTGTATAGCTTGGGCCAGTACACCTGCTGTATAGCAGGACCAGTACAGCTGCTGTATAGCTTGGGCCAGTACACCTGCTGTATAGCAGGACCAGTACAGCTGCTGTATAGCTTGGGCCAGTACACCTGCTGTATAGCATGGGCCAGTACACCTGCTGTATAGCAGGACCAGTACACCTGCTGTTAAGCTTGGGCCAGTACACCTGCTGTATAGCATGGGCCAGTACACCTGCTGTATAGCAGGACCAGTACACCTGCTGTTAAGCTTGGGCCAGTACACCTGCTGTATAGCATGGGCCAGTACACCTGCTGTATAGCAGGACCAGTACACCTGCTGTTAAGCTTGGGCCAGTACACCTGCTGTATAGCTTGGGCCAGTGATATCTGAACTGGGCAGGATGAATTCCCATTGTACGATATTGTGAGTTTTAGGAAAACCATTTATAGGCAGAATAAGGTAGAGTTATTGGTGAATATTGGTTAGCCAGAGGCACTAGGTGATAAGGACAGTAACAGAGATAGTGGAAGAGCAGGAATAAGCAGGGAGAGGAAAGAGAAGACAGGATTTCTAAAAACATATTATAGAAATAGTCGTAGCCCGAGAAACAAGATGAATGAATTGATTAATTGCAAGTGCTGGTAACAATGACGTATTTGCCGTAACTGAGACATAGTTTAATAGGAAGAATCGGTACATGCTCATTGTCAAATTCAGGGTTTTAATTTATTCCACATTGATAGAAGTAACGGGAAGGAAGGTGAGGTGGAACTATATGTCACAGAACACTTAAATTGCTGCTTAAAAGCACTTATTAAGATTGAAAAAATAAAGGACTGAATAAAAATAATTATGTGCGTGATTTACCATTCTCTAAACTTGGATAGGGAAGAAATTATTCAGTTCCCAAGGCACGATAACGTAATAACTCCAGGAGACTTTAACTTCAGTCAAATTGTTTCTAATTCATTGACTGGGAATCTTCAGTCAAACGACTTCAAGTAAGAAGTTCAGTAATGTTTTCTAGAGTAGTTAGTGACAACCAACCAGGGAAAATATCCCGAGTAATTTTGTTCTGGCAAACAAGAATAACCTTGTTAATAATCCAGAGATTACAGAGGAACTTGGCGCGAGCGACCACAAATCGATTTCCTTTAGTACTGAAAGGAAGTACGATAGTAAGGATAGTAAGGATAGTAAGGAAGTACGATAGTAAGGATAGTAAGGAAGTACGATAGTAAGGATAGTAAGGATAGTAAGGAAGTACGGTAATAAGGATAGTTCGGTAACAATCCCAGATTTTTACTTACTGGATTACAATGGTCTTAGAGAACACTTGTCATTTGTAGACCGTGGTATCGAAGAGAACCACCATTATGTCTAAAGAACATTTATTCCAAGTAAACTGACACAAGTGCAACAAATATGACACGACATTATATCTGTCTGTCTATCTATCTATCTATCTATATAGTTCCTTGACAATGTGAGTAGTCACGAAAGCGCTTGGAATTTCACTACTCTTTCACGGTGGTTGTTTTGCATATATATATATATATATATATATATATATATATATATATATATATATATATATATATATATATATATATATAATATATATATATATATATATATATATATATATATATATATATATATATATATATATATATATATATATATAAATATATGCAAAAGAACCACTCTGAAAGAATAGAGAAATTCCAAGCGCTTTCGTGACTACTCACATTATCAAGGAACTATGAAAGTGAAGCATCCAAGGAAGCTATATAAGGGGTCAGGCCAGCACCTCACTATCAGATCCCACAACGGTTAAACACGTGACGCGCGGCGACCGAACTTGGATAGGTCCCTTGCACAACTCACCCCCAAGCTATTCTACCCAAGAAAATTTAAAAATTATTATTTGTCCAGTGTATTATTAAATTCTTCCCAAATTCTATTAATTATAAATGGATCTAATTTATATAAACCAAAGGAAATATTCATATTATTGTCAAAACTGCTTTTTATGAAACAAGATTCAATTATATTCCTGTCGACCATGGACTTGCTTGATACTACTTTCTCAACTTTTTGAAAATCAATTGGATGGTTAAAATCTCTTACATGAATAAATAGAGCATTGGAATCTTGTCCAGTTCTAATGCTATATTTATGTTGTTTTAATCTTAGTTCGAGATTTTTACCAGTTTGACCGTAATAAACTTTATCGCAAATTTTACAAGGAATCTTATAGACACATCCATCAGCATTTTGGGGGGAATTCTTTATCAAAAGTTTTTTCACTGTATCAAGATTTTTGAATACAACTTTAATATTAAAAGTCTTAAGAAGAGAAGGCATATCAACCAAGTTTTCATGGTAAGGGAGAACCAACATATTTTTAGTTGAATAAGGCTGGTTGTCCCTTTTTGGATTATAAAAAGTGTTTCTAGCAACTTTAAAAGATTTATCAATTACATTTCTTGGGTATTTTAAATCATTACCTATTTCATAAATTTTGGATATTTCCTCATCTATGAACTCAGGACTACAAATTCGTAAAGCTCTCAAAAACATTGATGAGAAAACAGACAGTTTGACTCTATCTTGATGCGAGGAATAATAATGGACATAGGAACAGTTATTTGTAGGTTTTCTGTAAATTTTAAATTTGAATCCATTATTACCCTTAATAATTAAAACATCTAGAAAAGGCAATGAGTTATTTTCTTCAAACTCAACAGTAAAGTTTATAGAATGGGCTAAGCTATTTAATTTTCCAAGGAAATGGTGTATATCTACATTTTTGGGCATAAGACACAAAATATCATCAACATATCTGAACCATTTAGCTCTATTAGGGAGGATTGTGTTAAGTAACCTTGTTTCAAAAAATTCCATGTATAGGTTACTAAGAACAGGTGAAAGAGGATTTTCCATTGCCATACCAAACTTCTGAGTGTAAAACTTATCATTAAATACAAATTTTGCATCAACAATGCAAAGTTTAATAAGTTTAATGATAGTAGGAACTGGCAATGGTAAATCATAGTTAACGAGTTCTTCAGATAAGAAACTTAATAAATCATCAACAGGAACTTTCGTAAACAAGGAAGTAACATCAAAACTAACCATGTTAAAATCATTTAAGTCAGTCAAGGAGTTTAACTTATCAACTAAGTCTATGTTGTTTTTAACATTAAAGTTAGAAATTTTGCCAACAATAGGGCTCAAAATATCAACAAGCCATTTGGATAATTTATATGAAACTGACCCTATGGAGCTAGTAATTGGTCTGACTGGATTCCCCGGTTTGTGTGTTTTTATTAGTCCATACATGTAAGGCAAAGATGGATTAGTGGAAGTAAATTGTTTGACTAATTCATCTTTGCCTTTCAGTAGAAGTTTTATTGTTTTATTGAAATTGCTGTTAACGGTTTCTAAGGGATTCTTTCTAAGTTTAGAATAGGTTTCAGTATCATCTAAGAGATTATTCATTTTTTCTTGGTAATCATTTTCTTTCATAATTACTATTGCATTTATTTTGTCTGCTTTAGTAAGGCACAAATTTTTATTGTTATTAAGTGTATCATAATGTAAGTGTATTAATGTTGGTAGAAATACCGACAATATGTTAGATAAAAGGACACAAGTGCAACTAACGTGGCATTTTATTGTGGCAACGTTTCGCTCTCCAGGAACTTTGTGAATGAACTGCAAACTAATGTGAATGGATGCTATGATTTATATATATATATATATATATATATATATATATATATATATATATATATATATATATATATATATATATATAATATTCCTATTGGTAAAAAAAAATAGTTTAAAAGATGGGGTGGTAGGGGAAGTGGAATATTCAAATGGCTTCAGGAAGAAATCCAAATATTCTTCCTTGAAGCCTTTTTATCCACTTCTCCGAGGCTATGGGTCCCACAATTTACACCAGAGGTGGACCCCATCCCATATATATATATATATATATATATATATATATATATATATATATATATATATATATATATATATATATATACATATATATATATATATGTCGGTATTTCTACCAACATTAATACAACATTTATTCCGTTTAAAGAAAATAGATCAAATATCAATGATCCGAAATAAAACACAAACAATAATAACTGAAGAATCAGCCAACCAGTTATTCTTCATTGTAACTAACTTTAATGTAACCTTTGTTCTATATACTATGTAAAAATCTTTAAATTTTCTGATTCCTACGCAACTAAAATTTCTCATTAAACTTTGTGTATGTTTAATAACTCTGTATTTATTGATTATTAGGTAACACTCCTCTACTGACATCTCTGTTAATTCCATTCTTCTCCTCTTAGAGTTGTTTTGGTCTCCTGATAAGATAAGATAAGATTTCGTTGGGATTTTTAACCCCGGAGGGTTAGCCACCCAGGATAACCCAAGAAAGTCTGTGCGTCATCGAGGACTGTCTAACTTATTTCCATTGGGGTCCTTAATCTTGTCCCCCAGGATGCGACCCACACCAGTCGACTAACACCCAGGTACCTATTTGCTGCTAGGTGAACAGGACAACAGGTGTAAGGAAACGTGTCGAATTATTTCCACCCGCCGGGAATCGAACCCGGGCCCTCCGTGTGTGAAGCGGGAGCTTTAGCCACCAGGCCACCGTTTATTATTTATCGCTTTTGTATAATTCAATTCTAGGTAATACATGTTATTTGATAGTTTGTTTAGTAATTAGAGATAGCTCTCTTCGTTACGTCATGAACAGTATTCTTTATGCCCATGACAATATGCAGAAAGAAAATCAGGGAACAATGTTGCATTATCTTCCTATCATACTTTTATTGAATGTTAAATGAAATCAGTTCATGGTTGCTCGCTCCAAGCTCGTCCATAATCTTTAAATTATTAATAAAGTCCTCCTTTTTTTATTGCTAGAACCAAATCAAACAGATTATTTCCCCTCTTACTGATTCTGTCAGAAAATGTTTAATATACTGTCAATGTTTACCTCTAGAAAGTCTTTAAACTCTGGAATATTTTTTCTTGTACGTTCATAATGCAGAGTAAGTTAAATACGTTAATATCTAGTAAAGAATGTACGTGACCAGACGCAAAGGTGAGGTGAGGCAGGAGGTACGTCAACTTGCTGAAAATATGTTGAACTAATATATTCATAACTGGCTGTATAGCAGGACCAGTACACCTGCTGTATAGCAGAACTAGTACACCTGCTGTACAGCAGGACCAGTACACCTGCTGTTTTAGCAGGACTAGTACACCTGCTGTATAGCAGGACCAGTACACCTGCTGTATAGCAGGACCAGTACACCTGCTGTATAGCAGAACTAGTACACCTGCTGTATAGCAGGACCAGTACACCTGCTGTATAGCAGAACTAGTACACCTGCTGTATAGCAGAACTAGTACACCTGCTGTATAGCAGAACCAGTACACCTGCTGTATAGCAGGACCAGTACACCTGCTGTATAGCAGAACTAGTACACACCCGCTGTATAGCAGGGAAACCCGTACACCTGCTGTATAGCAGGACCAGTACACCTGCTGTATAGCAGAACTAGTACACCTGCTGTATAGCAGGACCAGTACACCTGCTGTATAGCAGAACCAGTACACCTGCTGTATAGCAGGACCAGTACACCTGCTGTATAGCAGAACTAGTACACCTGCTGTATAGCAGGACCAGTACACCTGCTGTATAGCAGAACCAGTCCACTTGCTGAAAAGCTTGGGCCAGTACACCTGCTGTATAGCAGGACCAGTACACCTGCTGTATAGCAGGACAAGTACACCTGCTGTATAGCAGGACCAGTACACCTGCTGTATAGCAGAACCAGTACACCTGCTGTATAGCAGGACCAGTACACCTGCTGTATAGCAGAACCAGTCCACTTGCTGAAAAGCTTGGGCCAGTACACCTGCTGTATAGCAGGACCAGTACACCTGCTGTATAGCAGGACCAGTACACCTGCTGTATAGCAGACAGTACACCTGCTGTATTCAGGACCAGTACAACCTGCTGTATAGCAGAACCAGTCACACCTTGCTGAATAGCTTGGACAGTACACCCGCTGTATAGCGGAACCAGTACACCCGCTGTATAGCTTGGCCAGTACACCTGCTGTATAGCAGGACCAGTACACCCGCTGTATAGCAGGAACAAGTACACCTGCTGTATAGCAGGACTAGTACACCTGCTGTATAGCAGGACCAGTTACACCTGCTGTATAGCAGACAGTTACACCTGCTGTATAGCAGGACCAGTACACCTGCTGTAAAAGCAGAACTAGTACACCTGCTGTATAGCAGGACCAGTACACCTGCTGTATAGCAGAACTAGTAAACCCAACCTGCTGTATAGCAGGACCAGAACACCTGCTGTATAGCAGGACAAGTACACCTGCTGTATAGCAGGACCAGTACACCTGCTGTATAGCAGGACAAGTACACCTGCTGTCAGAGCAGAAACCAGTACACCTGCTGTATAGCAGGACCAGTACACCTGCTGTATAGCAGGAAATAGTACACCTGCTGTATAGAAGGACCAGTACACCTGCTGTATAGCAGACCAGTACACCTGCTGTATAGCAGGACCAGTACACCTGCTGTATAGCAGGACCAGTACACCTGCTGTATAGCAGGACAGTACAAACCCGCTGTATAGCAGGACCAGTACACCTGCTGTAAGCAGGGCCATACCACTGCTGATAAAGCTTGGGCCAGTACACCTGCTGTATAGCAGGACCAGTACACCTGCTGTATAGCAGGACCAGTATACCTGCTGTATAGCAGGACCAGTACACCTGCTGTATAGCAGGATCAGTACACCTGCTGTATAGCAGAACAGTACCACCTTTCTGAAAAGCAGGATCAGTACACCTGCTGTATAGTCAGGACCATACACCTGCTTTATAGCAGGATCAGTACACCTGCTGTATAGCAGGAAACCAGTACACCTGCAGTTATAGCAGAACCTAGTACACCTGCTGTATAGCAGAACCAGTACACCTGCTGTATAGCAGGACCAGTACACCTGCTGTATAGCAGGACCAGTACACCTGCTGTATAGCAGGACCAGTACACCTGCTGTATAGCAGAACCAGTACACCTGCTGTATAGCAGGACCAGTACACCTGCTGTATAGCAGAACCAGTACAGCCTGGGTTGGGCCATAACCTGCTGTATAGCAACTGTACACCTGCTGTATAGCAGGACAAATACACCTGCTGTATAGCAGAACAGTACAACCTGCTGATAGAGACAGTACACTGCTGTATAGCGGACCAGTACTCACCTGCTGTATGCAGACCAGTCACCTGCGTATAGCAGACCAGTACACCTGCTGTATAGAGGCCCGTACCCTGCTGTATGCAGGACAGTACACCTGCTGTATAGCAGGACCAGTACACCTGCTGTATAGCAGGACCAGTACACCTGCTGTATAGCAGAACCAGTCCACTTGCTGAAAAGCTTGGGCCAGTACACCTGCTGTATAGCAGGACCAGTACACCTGCTGTATAGCAGGACCCAGTACACCTGCTGTAAGCAGACCAGTACACCTGCTGTATAGCAGGACCAGTACACCTGCTGTATAGCAGAACTAGTCCACCTGCTGAAAAGCTTGGACCAGTACACCTGTGTATAGCAGGACAGTACACCTGCTGTATAGCAGGACCAGTACACCTGCTGTATAGCAGAACTAGTACACCTGCTGTATAGCAGAACTAGTACACCTGCTGTATAGCAGAACTAGTACACCTGCTGTATAGCAGGACCAGTACACCTGCTGTATGCAGAACTAGACCTGCTGTATAGCAGGACCAGTACACCTGCTGTATAGCAGGACCAGTACACCTGCTGTATAGCAGGACCAGTACACCTGCTGTATAGCAGAACTAGTACACCTGCTGTATAGCAGGACCAGTACACCTGCTGTATAGCAGGACCAGTACACCTGCTGTATAGCAGGATCAGTACACCTGCTGTATAGCAGGACCAGTACACCTGCTGTATAGCAGAACCAGTACACCTGCTGTATAGCAGGACCAGTACACCTGCTGTATAGCAGAACTAGTACACCTGCTGTATAGCAGGACCAGTACACCTGCTGTATAGCAGGAAACCCGTACACCTGCTGTATAGCAGGACCTACACTGCTGTATATCAGGACCGTACACCTCGTATAGCAGGACCAGTACACCTGCTGTATAGCAGGACCAGTACACCTGCTGTATAGCAGGACCAGTACACCTGCTGTATAGCTTGGGCCAGTACACCTGCTGTATAGCAGGACCAGTACACCTGCTGTATAGCAGGACCAGTACACCTGCTGTATAGCAGGACCAGTACACCTGCTGTATAGCAGGATCAGTACACCTGCTGTATAGCAGGGGCCAGTACACCTGCTGTACAGCAGGACCAGTATACCTGCTGTATAGCAGGACCAGTTTCACCTGCTGTATAGCAGGATCAGTACACCTGCTGTATAGCAGGACCAGTACACCTGCTGTATAGCAGAACCAGTACACCTGCTGTATAGCAGGGCCAGTACACCTGCTGTATAAGGCCATACCGCTGTATAGCAGGCCAGTACACCTGCGTAGATAACCTTGTAAGGCCAGTACACCTGCTGTATAGCGGCCAGTACTACCTGCTGTATAGCGGGCCAGTACACCTGCTGTATAGCAGGACCAGTACACCTGCTGTATAGCAGGACCAGTACACCTGCTGTATAGCAGGACCAGTACACCTGCTGTATAGCAGGACCAGTACACCTGCTGTATAGCAGGACCAGTACACCTGTCTGTATAGCTGGCCAGTACACCTGCTGTATAGCAGGGCCAGTACACCTGCAGTATAGGGCCTTGGTTAGCAGAACTCCACTGTGAAAAGCATGGGCCAGTACACCTGCTGTATAGCAGGACCAGTACACCTGCTGTATAGCTTGGGCCAGTACTCCTGCTGTATAGCTTGGGCCAGTACACCTGCTGTATAGCTTGGGCCAGTACACCTGCTGTATAGCTTGGGCCAGTACTCCTGCTGTATAGCTTGGGCCAGTACACCTGCTGTATAGCATGGGCCAGTACACCTGCTGTATAGCTTGGGCCAGTACTCCTGCTGTATAGCTTGGGCCAGTACACCTGCTGTATAGCTTGGGCCAGTACACCTGCTGTATAGCTTGGGCCAGTACTCCTGCTGTATAGCTTGAGCCAGTACACCTGCTGTATAGCTTGGGCCAGTACACCTGCTGTATAGCTTGGACCAGTACTCCTGCTGTATAGCTTGGGCCAGTACACCTGCTGTATAGCAGGACCAGTACACCTGCTGTATAGCTTGGTTCAGTACACCTGCTGTATAGCTTGGGCCAGTACACCTGCTGTATAGAAGGACCAGTACACCTGCTGTACAGCTTGGCCAGTACAAACCTAAGCTTGGGCCATACATTGCTGATACAAGGACCAATACACCTGCTGTACAGCTTGGGCCAGTACACCTGCTGTGTAGCTTGGGCCAGTACACTTGCTGTATATCAGGACCAGTACACCTGCTGTACAGCTTGGGCCAGTACACTTGCTGTATATCAGGACCAGTACACCTGATGTATAGCTTGGGCCAGTACACTTGCTGTATATCAGGACCAGTACACCTGCTGTATAGCTTGGGCCAGTACACCTGCTTTATAGCTTGGGCCAGTACACCTGCTGTATAGCTTGGGCCAGTACACCTGCTGTATAGCATGGGCCAGTATAGTATAGTATGGGCCAGTACACCTTCAGTATAGCTTGGGCCAGTATAGTATGGACCAGTACGCCTGCTGTATAGCTTGGATCAGTATAGCATGGGTCAGTACACCTGCTCTATAGCTTTTCCATGTTCACAAGGTGTATTCACGTGACGCCGAATCCAAACAATCTTTTAGTTAAAAGTTTGGAAACACTTTAGCTTCGAGACTTTCTGCGGAATTGTTTCGGTTGTGTCAATTAAGGCAGTTTCCAGTAACTTTTGCCTCTGTTGGTTGCTTTTACGGGTGAATATCTGTACCTCTTTAAGTTCATAAAGGCGCAGATTTAGTCCTGTGTTGTACAGAAGCGTAGTTTGTTTTTTTCATGTTTAGACAAGTCTGAGTTCAAGAACTCGAATACTTATTGACCTAGCAGTTTCTCCCACATACTTCTTGTTGCATTCACCACATGGTGTTATGTATACCTCTGCGCTGGTCAAAGGTTCTCTCTTGTTTTTCTGCACCAAGGTTCTGATTGAAGAGTAAGTGTTGGTGGCTATTGCGCTGGGTTGGTCGCTAAATAGTTTGGCCACATTAAAAGCCATGTTTCTGTCCGGCAGAAGGATGATCTGGTTATTACCTCTGTTGATGTGTTGTTGGTTTTATTCAATATCTTTTTGTAGCACGTTTCCTGCAATCTCGTATAAAGTGTGTTGAGGAAATGTAATGAACTGAAAGGACAAGTGATATGTGAGCATTCTCCCTCTATGAACTAGGTACTGGAGATTCTGGTATAAATCATGGTAATAGATACCGATAAATTGGTTTAGAAAGACACACGAGCAAACATTAGAAAACGTTTCGGTCCTGGAACAGTAATCACTTCTAACTTACAGAGGTTAAAAAGAGAAGAGTGGGGTGTGAAAGACGCATTGTGACCTGAAGATGCCATATTGAAATGAGGACTAGTAGACTATGGGATCATGTGACTACTGTGTTGTTAGGTAGGTGGTGCTTTGCTTGGTTCAGTATCATAAAACATAATACTGGAAGCTACACAATTTCGAAAACATTAGCATACACGATACTCAACCAGGCAAAGTACCACCTACCTAACAACACAGGAGCCACATGGTCCCATTGTCTATCCGTCCTCGTCTCAGTACGGCATTCTTCGGCCCAAGGGCCGGAACGTTTTCTAATATATTCTGTTTGCTCACGTATCTTACTAAACCACTGGAGACTCTGAAGGCTCTGAGGACGAAGCTGATGATTATCCCTCTCTCTGTCTTGACTTTGTGGTGAGAGTAAATGTGCAAGAGATTGTCTGAAGGAGTCTGCTTTCACCTGTGTGTATTAGTATATCTTAAATAGGCAGAACACGGTCCTTTTCTTTATGTGTGAATTAAATTCTCACTTCTAGTGTTGATGGAGCCTAGGACGTTACATACGATAAGGTTTTTACATAAAATTGCTAAATTATATCCCACATCTTGCAAATGGTTTAATAATTTTGGGAATAGCAACAAAAATTAGGCTGGATTCCAAGTCTTCCATATAACTGGGCAGAACTACACTGAGGGGCGATCCCATGGATATCCCGAATAAGGGGTTTGTATTTTTTTCTTTCGAAACTGAAGTTGTTTTAACGGATACATAGTTTATTCAGGTCTTCAAAATATCTGCAAGTGTGAACTACAGAATTACCCTACGTTAGTGAATAAGAGTCATAGTAACGAAACTTGTGAGTTTCATATCATTAACGGCTCAGATCATATCATTAACGGCTCAGGAGATCATATCATTAACGGCTCAGAGGTGCTTTAGGCTCACTGGATTAACTGTTCTCAAAAGTTTTGACAAAGGTAAGTATATTGTTTTTGTAGAAGACAATCAGACTAGGTTTATGGACAGGGCTTTTTGTTTGAAGGATAAGTGTAAGAGAGAGGATTTGCTTCCTTGGAGGCTGGGATAGAGGATATTGTTAGCAGTCTTGACTACAGTATGATTGGTAATGGGATCAACCCTGTTATCTGCCTCAGTGCTGGAGGCAACAATGATGACAAGCGTAAAAGTGAGGATTTGATTAGCAGGTATTGGGCAGCAACAGAATTATTTTGAAGAGAGAGGGCACCTTGTACTCATTAGCATTTTGCCGAGAAGGAGAATTTGAAATGAATGGTTGTTCAGGGCAATTGGTTTTAATTGCTGGTTGGACTAAAGATGTTGCAGTACCATCATTGACAAATGGGACCATTTCTAAAGAAGAAATGACATATATGCCAGAGATGGGGTAAAGACCTTAGCTAACTTAGAGGAGGAAGCTGTTAGGAATTTTAGCTAGAAGCAGTTAGAAGTATGGAGTTTTGTTGGTAAACAATAAAATATGGTTCAATAGAAGATAAGATAAGATAAGATTTCGTTCGGATTTTTAACCCCGGAGGGTTAGCCACCCAGGATAACCCAAGAAAGTCAGTGCGTCATCGAGGACTGTCTAACTTATTTCCATTGGGGTCCTTAATCTTGTCCCCCAGGATGCGACCCACACCAGTCGACTAACACCCGGGTACCTATTTGCTGCTAGGTGAACAGGACAATAGGTGTAAGGAAACGTGTCGGAATTTCCACCCGCCGGGAATCGAACCCGGGCCCTCCGTGTGTGAAGCGGGAGCTTTAGCCACCAGACCACCAGAACTGGGCAGTATAAAATATTAAGGTTGAGATATTGTGAATTTTGGGGATTCCCAGGTGTAGGTAGAATGAGATAACGTCATTGGTTAATATTGTAAATTCAGTGGTGATAGGTAACAAGGGCGGCAGCAGAGGTAGTGGAGGAGAGGGAATGAGCAGTGATAAGAAACTGAAAAGAGTGTTTCTCAACAAATGGCTGTAGCTTTAGAAACATGATCGACAGGATGGGATCAGTTCCTGTGCGGGTAACTTTGATGTATTTGTAACAATTGAAGAGTCGAAACAATATGTTAAGTGAACGGACACAAATGCAGCTTATGTGACATTTTATTGTGGCAACGTTTCGCTCTCCAGGAGCTTTATCAAACCTGACAGAAATAACGGGAACGGGGATGGAGGGGCCCTACATCTAAGAAATTTTAAATTGCTGCATAAAAACAGTATAAAGGCTGATGGAAAACTAATCAAATATATCTGGTTATTATTTTTACAAGTACTGTACATAAAAAAAATATTTTTTGGCGTGATATAGATCCTTAACCTTGTCAAACCCTGTGTTAAAAAAAAAAAAAAAAAAAAAACTACTCTGGGAGGAAATTATGGCTTGAGGGTACGCTTCTAAAACATTTCGTGACAGAACCAAAAAGGGAAACTAATTTGCTTAATTTGGTTCCGGAGAACAGGGAAACCATTCTCCACAATCTGGAGATTATAGAGGAAGTTGGCACGATGAACCACAAATCGACTGTATTTGCCATATAATTTTTATATGTAAGGTAGGATAATTCAGTAAGGATCCCTGATTTTCGCTCAGCAGATTACAATGGGCTTAGACAAAACTAATCACGTCGTGACTTGGATAACGAAGAGAACTACCGATATGACGATTTCCTGAACATTATACACGCTGCCTGAAGAACATTTATTCACTATAGAAAAATAAGATTGCATAGAAATGGTCCGAAATGAATGAACAGGAGACTCACACTTCTTTTAGGGCAGAATAATGAAAAGTTAGGTCTACTTAATACTGACTCTAGAGAAAAGTTAGGTCTACTTAACACTGACTCTAGAGAAAAGTTAGGTCTACTTAACACTGACTCCAGAGAAAAGTTAGGTCTACTTAACACTGACTCTAGAGAAAAGTTAGGTCTACTTAACACTGACTCCAGAGAAAAGTTAGGTCTACTTAACACTGACTCCAGAGAAAAGTTAGGTCTACTTAACACTGACTCTAGAGAAAAGTTAGGTCTACTTAACACTGACTCCAGAGAAAAGTTAGGTCTACTTAACACTGACTCTAGAGAAAAGTTAGGTCTACTTAACACTGACTCTAGAGAAAAGTTAGGTCTACTTAACACTGACTCTAGAGAAAAGTTAGGTCTACTTAACACTGACTCTAGAGAAAAGTTAGGTCTACTTAACACTGACTCTAGAGAAAAGTTAGGTCTACTTAACACTGACTCTAGAGAAAAGTTAGGTCTACTTATCACTGACTCCAGAGGAAAGTTAGGTCTACTTAACACTGACTCCAGAGAAAAGTTAGGTCTACTTAACTCTAGATAAAAGTTAGGTCTACTTAACACTGACTCTAGAGAAAAGTTAGGTCTACTTAACACTGACTCCAGAGAAAAGTTAGGTCTACTTAACACTGACTCTAGACAGGTTACTGATAACGGGAAAGAAATGTGATCCATTTTCACCAATTATTTCATATCGGTCTTCACTCAAGAAGACACAGACTAATTCCTGGTGGTTAACGCTCTCGTTTCACACGGTGAGGGCCTGGGTTCGATTCCCAGCCAGAGTAGAAACATTGGACGTGTTTCTTTCCACCTGTTGTCTATGTTCCCCATCAGTAAAATGGGTACCTGGGTGTTAGTCGACTGGTGTGGGTCGCATCCTGGGACACTGACCTAAGGAGGCCTGGTCACAGACCGGGCCGCGGGGGCGTTGACCCCCGGAACTCTCTCCAGATAAACTCTCCAGATAAACAGTCACAAGGAATATAGTAATAAAACAGGTCGGCCGATTAAAGTAAAATAAATCACTTGGCCCGAGGAACTTTTTTCTAGGATTCTTAGAGGGTTCAAAATGGAACTTTATGACCTTTCTTAATATATCTGCACTAACAGGTGTGTGAGGTTGTGGGTAGAATAACAAGGGGTGAAATTCAGACACATGTGAAACATCTAGGTATCTTTATTGAAACGTCTACAATAAAGATACCCAGATGTTGCACATGTGTCTCAATTTCATCTTGTCGGTATTGTATACCATTCTTGTACAATAACAAGGGGTAAAGCAGCGAGGAATGATGGGATCAAGACAGAAATGCTAAAAGCAGGTGGCGATATGGTCTTGGAATGTTTGGTCATTTTATTTAATAAATGTATGAAAGAGGGTAAGGTACCTAGGGATTGACAGAGAGCATGCATAATTCTTTTGCATATAGGCAAAGGAGACGAAAAAGAGTGTAAGAATTATAGGGGAATAATTGTTACACTTACAATAATTCTAAGTGTACCAGGTAAGGTGTGTGGTAGAGTTATTGTTGAAAGAATTAAAAGATGGAGAGCAGGAAAACACATGAGGAAGGAGGCTTAAGGAAGGGTAAGGGAAGTGTAGACTAAGTGTTTACATTGAAGTATATAAGAACAACATAAGATTATAAGAAAGAAGGAACACGCAGCAAGCCTGTTGGCTCATACTAGGCAGGTTCTTCACAATCCATCCATCACAATGCTACCCAAGCAATAAGTGAACAGTATTTAGATAAGGGTAAAAAAGTTTTTGTTGCATTCGTGGATCTGGAAAAGGCATGTGATACTAGAGCAATGTGACAGATGTTGCAAGTGTTTTTAAGAGGATAGTGAGGCTCAAGTTAGAGTATATAGAAGACAGGGAAATTATTTCCCAGTAAAACGTAGGGTTTAGACAGGGATACGTGATATCACCAAAGTGGGAATTGTCACAGTTGCTTTTTGCTGATGATACTGTGCTCTTGTGAGATTCTGAAGAGAAGTTGTAAAGGTTAATAGACGAATTTGGGATGGTATGTAAAAGGAGGAAATTAAAAGTGAACATAGGAAAGAATAAGGTAATGAAGATAACAAAAAAAATGTTATAAAAGATTGGATATCAGATTAGATGGAGGGAGTATGGAGGAAGTGAATACGTTCAGATATTTGGGAGTAGACTTGTCAGTGGATGACTCTATGAAAGACGAGGTAATTCATAGAATTGACGAGAAGAAAAGGTGGGTTGTGCACTGAGGAGACTTGGAGGTAAAGAACGTTATCCATGGGGGCAAAAGGGGAATGCATGAGATTATAGTGGTACCAACACTCTTGTGATGAATGGTTTGAAAAACCGACATGTTGAAGATTGAGACACTTATGCAGCATATGGGAATCTTTATTCAGGAAACGTTTCGCCACGCAGTGGCTTCATCAGTCCAATACAAAGAGGAAGGCGTAAGGAGAGGAGGAGAATGAGGTAATCAGTCCCTCAACCTGGAGTCGATGTGTTCAGTCCATCAATCTTGTAGAATGTACAGCATAGGGCCGTAGACGTGGCTTTATACTGTAGTGAGGTGACGTGAAGCAGTTGGAGGCCGGGTCATAGTGGTACCTCCACTAGTCGAAGTAGGTCTTCGTCCAAAGGTTGAACAAGTGTTGAAGAATTCTTGTAACAAGATTTCCCCTGATGCTGCTGTGTCTGACAGTTGTGATGAATGGTTTGAAAAAAACCCACATGTTGAAGATTGAGACACTTATGCAGCATATGGGAATCTTTTTTCAGGAAACGTTTCGCCACGCAGGGCTTCATCAGTCCAATACAAAGAGGAAGGCGTAAGGAGAGGAGGAGAATGAGGTAATCAGTCCCTCAACCTGGAGTCGATGTGTTCAGTCCATCAATCTTGTAGAATGTACAGCATAGGGCCGTAGACGGGGCTTATATACTGTAGTGAGGTGACGTGAAGCAGTTGGAGGCGGGGTCATAGTGGTACCATCCACTAGTCGAAGTAGGTCTTCGTCCAAAGGTTGAACAAGTGTTGAAAAATTTTTGTAACAAGATCCCATGATGCTGCTGTGTCTGACAGTTGTGATGAATGGTTTGAAAAACCGACATGTTGAAGATTGAGACACTTATGCAGCATATGGGAATCTTTATTCAGGAAACGTTTCGCCACGCAGTGGCTTCATCAGTCCAATACAAAGAGGAAGGCGTAAGGAGAGGAGGAGAATGAGGTAATCAGTCCCTCAACCTGGAGTCGATGTGTTCAGTCCATCAATCTTGTAGAATGTACAGCATAGGGCCGTAGACGTGGCTTATATACTGTAGTGAGGTGACGTGAAGCAGTTGGAGGCGGGGTCATAGTGGTACCATCCACCTTTGGACGAAGACCTACTTCGACTAGTGGATGGTACCACTATGACCCCGCCTCCAACTGCTTCCCGTCACCTCACTACAGTATATAAGCCACGTCTACGGCCCTATGCTGTACATTCTACAAGATTGATGGACTGAACACATCGACTCCAGGTTGAGGGACTGATTACCTCATTCTCCTCCTCTCCTTACGCCTTCCTCTTTGTATTGGACTGATGAAGCCACTGCGTGGCGAAACGTTTCCTGAATAAAGATTCCCATATGCTGCATAAGTGTCTCAATCTTCAACATGTCGGTTTTTCAAACCATTCATCACAACTGTCAGACACAGCAGCATCATGGGATCTTGTTACAAAGAATTCTTCAACACTTGTTCAACCTTTGGACGAAGACCTACTTCGACTAGTGGATGGTACCACTATGACCCCGCCTCCAACTGCTTCACGTCACCTCACTACAGTATATAAGCCACGTCTACGGCCCTATGCTGTACATTCTACAAGATTGATGGACTGAACACATCGACTCCAGGTTGAGGGACTGATTACCTCATTCTCCTCCTCTCCTTACGCCTTCCTCTTTGTATTGGACTGATGAAGCCACTGCGTGGCGAAACGTTTCCTGAATAAAGATTCCCATATGCTGCATAAGTGTCTCAATCTTCACCAACACTCTTACATTGGTGTGAAGCATGTTGTGAATGATGCAACAAGAAGGAGGCTTGAGGTAGCGGAGATGTATCTGAGGGCAATGTATGGTGTGAATATTATGCAGAGAATCCGTAGCTTAGAGATTAGAAGGAGGTGCGGGCTTATTGAAGTATTATTTAGAGGGTTTAGGAGGGGTTCTAGAGGTGGTTCGGATATTTAGAGAACGAATTGTATGAATCTGTAGTGGAAGAAGACGGGGTAGAAGTCGTCCTAAGAAAGGTTGAACGGAGGGGAGGGGGGTAAAGGTTTAGTGTGCGAGGGGCTTAGACATCCAGCAAGCGTGCGTAAGATAGAAGTGGAGGCAAGTAGTTTTTATGACTTACTGTGCTGCTGGAGTGTGAACAAGGTTACATTTATGGAGGGATTCAGGAAAATCGGCAATACCGGGCTTGAGTCCTGGAGGTGGGAAGTACAGTGCCTGCACTCTGAAGGATGGGTGGATGTATGTTGCAGTTTTTGAGCTGTAGTATAGGCACGGCTTTAGCAAGACATTGATGGAGTGAGTAACGATGAAAGTGTTTCTTCTTTTCTTGGTCACACTGCCTTGGTGGGAGACGGCCGATATATTAAAAATATACAGGTGTAGTGGCTGAAATGTGGAAGATGGCTAATGTAGGTCAGTTTCAAATTACCGCTCACAAGGTCTGACCTAATTTGTAGACAAATTATTAAAACCAATTATAGCGAATATTCTAAACTATCTTGATAAGCGTAGTTTGATTCGTGATAGTCAATATGGATTCACGAGGGGCCGTTCCTGCCTGACTCATTTGCTGACTTCAGTAAAACGTTTGAGACAGTTGATCATGATAAAGAATTGTTACAGAGTAAAGTGTCTTGAATCGTCTTTCATTGGTATGCAATACCGACAAGTTGATCGGGAAGACATATGTGCAACAGTTAGGTATCTTTATCGGGAAAAGTTTTCCCTGCACAGTAAGTTGCTTCAGTTTACTACAGAGGAGGCAGCAGAAGCAGTAGAGACAATGAGACGATGTTGTCAGTCCATCACTCTCGAAGACGTTGTTTGGAGGTGATCAGTCCACCAGGCTCGAAAAAAATTCTTTCTGCTACATAGTTTGGAATAATGTAAAGCTGGAGCTTTAATATGGAGACTTATATTCCGCCTAAGGTGAGGCGCAGAAAATCTTGATGACGTCAGAAGATGTACGAGAATAGTATACAATACTGACAAGATGAAGATTTGGACACGTATACCACATCTGGGTATCTTTATTGCAGACGTTTCGCCATCCAGTGGTTTTATCAATACAGATTCTAGGACATAATTTGAAGACAGTAGAACTATATACGAAAGATGAGGTAATCAGTCCCATCAGCCTTGGAGTTAGTGTGAAGAGCACCAAAGTCGTGCAGATTCTGGAGCAGAGTCTTAGGTTAGGTAAGGTTCGTCAGGAAACAGGAGAAATGTTTCCTGACGCGGGTCTTAGTCAGATGATGACCTGCCTTTGGAGCTTTTGGTCATCTGACCGAGGCCTTTCGCTGGCTTACAGGTCCACCCCTTTAAAAATTATGGACACTTATAACCAATTTTATAGTAATGGAGCAGAAGCAAGGAGGCTGGCGCTTATATGCTAATCGTCAGGTGTTAAGGGGACGGGTAGCAGACGAGGGCATAGTCACTGGTAGGCGGAATTCCCCAGTGGAAGTAGGTCCTACCCAAAGGGATGGGTAAGTTGTAGCAGCCTTGAAGAAAGTCAAGTACTAACCATTGTTTCCGGCATTTTACATAAGAACATAAGAACATAAGAAAGGAGGAACACTGCAGGAGGCCTGCTGGCCCATACTAGGCAGGTCCTTTACAATTCATCCCACTAACAAAACATTTGCCCAACCCAATTTTCAATGCCACCCAAGAAATATGCTCTGATGTGAAAGTCTCACTCAAATCCAACCCCTCCCACTCATGTACTTATCCAACCTAGATATGAAACTACCCAAAAGTCCCAGCCTAAATTTAACCCAACTAGGTAACTTTTCCACTCATCAACTACCCTTTTTCCCAAAACCAATACTTTCCTATGCCCTTTTCTAAATCTAAACTTGTCTAATTTAACCCTTACTGCGGGTTCTCTCTTTGGAGAGACATCCTCAAGACCTTATTAATACCCCCTTTTAAATTAATACCTATCTTCCACTTATACACTTCGATCAGGTCTCCCCTCATTCTTCGTCTAACAAGTGAATGTAACTTAAGAGTCTTCAATCTTTCTTCATAAGGAAGTTTTCTAATGCTATGTATTAATTTATCATCCTACGCTGAATGTTTTCAAACGAATTATGGCCATTTTGGTGATACGGAGACCAGAACTGAGCTGCATAATCTAGGTGAGGCCTTACTAATGATGTATAAAGCTGCAGAAATGACCCTGGACTTCTGTTGCTTACACTTCTTGATAAAAATCCCAGTAATCTATTTGCCTTATTACGTAAGCTTAGGCATTGCTGTCTTGGTTTAAGGTTGCTGCTCACCATAACCCCCAAAGTCCTTTTCGCAATCTGTATGGCTAAGTTCTGCATCATTTAACTTATAAGTTTCTAGGGTTTATGGGCACTCCCCAAACTTCAGAACCTTGCATTTATCTACATTGAACTGCATCTGCCACTTTTCTGACCAAGAATAGAGTTTGTTTAAATCCTCCTGAAGTTCCATAACATCTAAGTTTGAATCAATTATCCTACCTATCTTTGTGTCATCGGCGAATTTGCTCATATCACTAGTAATTCCCTCATCCCAAAATCATTGGTATTATTATAAACAACACCGGGCCCAAGACTGATCCCTGTGGAACGCCACTTGTTACAGATCCCCACTCGGATTTAACCCCATTTTTGGACACTCTCTGCTTCCTGTCTGTGAGCCATGACTCGATCCACGAGAGCACTTTTCCCCCAATGCCATGAGCTACGACATTCTTTCTTTAACAGTCTATGGTGCGGAACTCTATCAAAAACCTTACTAAAATCTAAGTAAATAATATCAAATTCTTTATTGTGTCAACAGCCTAAAAAGCTTTACTGAAGAAAGTTAAAAATTATTTAGACAAGACCGGCCTCTTGTAAATCCATGCGAGTATCATTAATAAAAAGCAAATGCTTATCGAGATGGCTTCTTATAATCTGAGCTATAATTAACTCTAGTAATTTGCCTACAATTGAGGTCAGGCTTATTGGCGGTAATTTGACGGTAACGACTTGCCCCCTGTTTTAAAAAAGGAGTTACATTACCATCTTCCACATATCAGACACTACACCTGTTTGAAAGATAAATTAAAAATTTTAGTTAATGGATCACAGCTTCCATTTGCATTCCTTAAGAAACCTTGAAAAAACCTCATCAGGACCCGGCGACTTATTTTGCTTCAGTCTGTCTATCTGCTTCACAACCATCTCACAAATGACTGTGATTTACATAATTTATCTTCTTCTAGCCCACTGTAAAAAATTAATTACTGGGAAAATTGTTAGTGTCTTTCCCGTGTAAAAACTGAGAGAAAATAATTATTTAAAATCAAGCACATTTCATTCCTTTGTCAGAAGGTGCCCATAGTTTTTTTAAGGGGACCTATCTTATCTCTAACTTTGTTCTATAGACCTGGAAAAAACTTTTGGTTTGTTTTTTGAATCCCTACCAACTTTTAAATTTTATAGTCCCTTTAGCTTTTCTTATCCCCTTTTTAATGTCTCTCTTAATGTCAATATACTGATTCATAAGATGACCCTCACCTCTTTTGATACGCCTATAAATTCCTTTCTTATGCCCTAGTAGATATTTGAGCCTATTGTTCATCCTTTTTGGGTCATTTCTATTTGATCTAATTTCTTTATATGGGATAAACGTTCTTTGAGCAGCATGTATTGTGTTCAGAAAACTGTCATATTGATAGCTCTCTTCGTTACCCCAGTCAACAGATGATAAGTGTTCTCTAAGCCCATCGTAATCTGCTAAGCGAAAATCTGGGACTGTTACTGAGTTATCGCTACTATCGTAGCGATACTTTTTGCTTGCGAAGGAAAAAATCTTTCTATTTTCTTATGGAGATGAAAGGAAATAGATAGGAGCAATAAGTATTTAGAAAATTTTCTTACTTATACATTTTACCTTCGATAAGCATACTTTTTTTTAGGAATAATTAATGTGCTGCTTGGTCAGTGGTGAAACTATTGTTTAGAGCACATATGGACTGCCTTGCAACACTGTGTTTGTCTTGGTGATTAGCGGACGGTGTGTAGTTACACCTAGCTAGTCCTTGCCTGGTTGGTTGTGTGTCTGATGCAGCTGGAGTGCACCAATAGTGTTATTGGGATCATAAGTTTCACTCTGCTTACCAGAACTGTTATTGTTGTCAATATAATGAGTTCGCTTCACTCGCTATCTAAAGGATGAAAATATTGTGATGAATGGTTTTGAAAACCGACAAGTTGAAGATTTTCGCCACACAGTGGCGAAACGTTCCCTAAATAAGGATTCCCATATGTTGCATATTACAACCCAGGATTCCAAATGGCCTGTTACCCCGGGTGTAATGGGAGTAAAATAAACACAGAAAAAGTTTAGACTTATATTATCCTTCACCAATTTAGAACAGCAATATGTGCACTATGTACAGAGATAAGTATAGTGCACTCCACGGTAAGCAAAGCAGAAATAGAAGCCACAAGATAGCAGACCGTGCTTCAACCAGCTCTAGAATGGGAATGACAAGGGCAGACAGGAGAGTGGTACCCACATAACTTCTGCGATTGCCAAAACCATCTTCTTATTGGCTAGAACCTGGTCACTAGTTGAACGACGGGGCCCCATCATCAACTCTTAGCAACCTGGTTCGCTGGTTGGGGGAGGTAGCCTGTAAATGAGGGTGTGTACATGCGCCGAATAAAGGTTATGTACTCTTTGCATGCCACATTGCATAAGTGTCTTAATCTTCAACTTGTTGGTTTTCAAAACCATTCATCACAATATTTTCGTCCTTTAAGAAAGCGAGTGAAACAAACTCATTATATTAACAACAATAACAGTTCTGGCAAGCAGAGTGAAACTTATGATCCCAATAACACTGTTGGTGACGTGACTAAGTAGACTGCGGCCTCAGTGATCCTCCAGCAAGTGGAAGTCCAAATTAAACGTCGCTTACTGGGTTTCCAAACCAATACTGTAAACTGCCTTCCACTCTAACCCTAACTTTATCCCTGGTTTCCCATCTTCTATTCTCAAACCACCTTCCATCATTTACCATCCCTCTTCTATCACCCATCCTTTCCTTTTTACCCTTTATCTTCCTCCTTCCTCTTCGTCTTCATTCCACTCTTCACTCCCTTTTTAATACTTCCTCATGTTCTTTCCACTTTGCCTCTTCTCTTCAACTTAGCTCTTTCTATCCTCCCCATCACACATTCTTCTCACTTACTCTACCTCCTTATATATCATTTCAACCCCATCACTCACAAACCTTAACCACCTCTCATTCCCTAAACTCTAAATGCTATTCCCAGACAATAATTTGAAAGCCTCTTTTGGTATGTAATTTTTATATCAAGTTCTCTCCATAGTCAACTATATCTAAGTGCACAGAATAAGTAGAAACACAGCTTATGAGCTATATACCAACGGTTTGGGGCTAGAACCCGCGATCAGAGAGTCTCAAACTCCAGACCGTCGGTTAGCCACTGACCAACTAGCACAATAAGATCACCAACTAGGTAATGTTTCTACACGTAGAAGGTTAGCATAGCACCCTGTACACCACAAATGCGGCTCTATTGTGCTAGCTGGCAAGTGGTTTAACAGCACGGTCTGGATTTTGAGACTCTGACGAGGTTTAACCCCACCCGTGAATGTTTGTACAATCGTGTCATTAAGATTTCGTGAGTCACAACCTTATGAAGCATAAAGTGCGGTCATCCTGAGATCAAGTTAGCTGGTGAACAAGTGAATGTAGAGGAAAACTGTGATATAATTCCATATGTGCGGTCAGAACCACTAGTTTAGTGACCATCCTGCGTCAGAACCACTAGTTTAGTGTCATCCTGTGTGGTCAGAACCACTAGTTAGTGCCATCCTGTGCGTCAAACCACTAGTTTGTGGCAATCCTGTGCGGTCAGAACCACTAGTTTAGTGGCCATCCTGTGCGGTCAGAACCACTAGTTTAGTGGCCATCCTGTGCGGTCAGAACCACTAGTTTAAGTGACCATCCTGTGCGGTCAGAACCACAGTTTTTAGTGACCATCCTTGTGCGGTCAGATACCACTAGTTTAGTGACCATCCTGTGCGGTCAGAACCACTAGTTAGTGACCATCCTGTGCGTCAACCACAGTTAGTCATCCTTGCGTCCAGAACCACATTTAGTGACCATCCGTCGTCAGAACCACTAGTTTAGTGACCATCCAATGCGGTCAGAACCACTAGTTTAGTGACCATCCTGTGCGGTCAACCACTAGTTTAGTGACCATCCTGTGCGTCAGAACCACTAGTTTTAGTGACCATCCTGTGCGGTCAGAACCACTATTTAGTGCCATCCTGTGCGGTCAGAACCTCTAGTTTAGTAGCCATCCTGTGCGGTCAGAACCACTATTTAGTGACCATCCTGTGCGGTCAAACCACTAGTTTAGTGACCATCCTGTGCGGTCAGAACCACTAGTTTAGTGACCATCCTGTGCGGTCAGAACCACTAGTTTAGTAGTCATCCTGTGCGGTCAGAACCACTAGTTTAGTGACCATCCTGTGCGGTCAAACCACTAGTTTAGTGACCATCCTGTGCGGTCAGAACCACAGTTTAGTGACCATCCTGTGCGGTCAGAACCACTATTCTGACCATCTTGCGTCAACCACTATTAGTGACCATCCTGTGCGGTCAAAACACCTAGTTTAGTGACCATCCTGTGCGTCAGAACCACTATTTAGTGACCATCCTGTGCGGTCAAACCACTAGTTTAGTGACCATCCTGTGCGGTCAGAACCACTAGTTTAGTGACCATCCTGTGCGGTCAGAACCACTAGTTTAGTGACAATCCTGTGCGGTCAGAACCACTAGTTTAGTAGCCATCCTGTGCGGTCAGAACCACTAGTTTAGTGACCATCCTGTGCGGTCAGAACCACTAGTTTAGTGACCATCCTGTGCGGTCAGAACCACTAGTTTAGTGACCATCCTGTGCGGTCAGAACCACTAGTTTAGTGACCATCCTGTGCGGTCAGAACCACTAGTTTAGTGACCATCCTGTGCGGTCAGAACCACTAGTTTAGTAGCCATCCTGTGCGGTCAGAACCACTAGTTTAGTGACCATCCTGTGCGGTCAGAACCACTAGTTTAGTGACCATCCTGTGCGGTCAGAACCACTAGTTTAGTGACCATCCTGTGCGGTCAAACCACTAGTTTAGTGACCATCCTGTGCGGTCAGAACCACTAGTTTAGTGACCATCCTGTGCGGTCAGAACCACTAGTTTAGTGACCATCCTGTGCGGTCAGAACCACTATTTTAGTGGACCATCCCGTGCGGTCAGAACCACTAGTTTAGTACCTCCTGTGCGGTCAGAACCACTAGTTTAGTACCATCCTGTGCGGTCAGAACCACTAGTTTAGTGACCATCCTGTGCGGTCAGAACCACTAGTTTAGTAGCCATCCTGTGCGGTCAGAACCACTAGTTTAGTAGCCATCCTGTGCGGTCAGAACCACTAGTTTAGTGACCATCCTGTGCGGTCAGAACCACTAGTTTAGTAGCCATCCTGTGCGGTCAGAACCACTAGTTTAGTGACCATCCTGTGCGGTACCCAAGTTAGTAGCCATCCTGTCGTCAGAACACTAGTTTTAGTAGCCATATTGTGCGGTCAGAACCACTAGTTTAGTGACCATCCTGTAGCGGTCAGAACCACTAGTTTAGTGACCATCCTGTGCGGTCAGAACCACTAGTTTAGTAGCCATCCTGTGCGGTCAGAACCACTAGTTTAGTGACCATCCTGTGCGGTCAGAACCACTAGTTTAGTGACCATCCTGTGCGGTCAGAACCACTATTTAGTAGCCATCCTGTGCGTCAGAACCACTAGTTTTAGTAGCCATCCTGTGCGGTCAGAACCACTAGTTTAGTGACCATCCTGTGCGGTCAGAACCACTAGTATAGTGACCATCCTGTGCGGTCAGAACCACTAGTTTAGTGACCATCCTGTGCGGCCAGAACCACTAGTTTAGTGACCATCCTGTGCGGTCAGAATCACTAGTTTAGTGACCATCCTGTGCGGTCAGAATCACTAGTTTAGTAGCCATCCTTTGCGGTCAGAACCACTAGTTTAGTAGCCATCCTGTGCTGTCAGAATCACTAGTTTAGTATCCATCCTGTGCGGTCAGAACCACTAGTTTAGTAGCCATCCTGTGCGGTCAGAAACACTAGTTTAGTGACCATCCTGTGCGGTCAGAATCACTAGTTTAGTAGCCATCCAGTGCGGTCAGAACCACTAGTTTAGTGCCCATCATGTGCGGTCAGAACCACTAGTTTAGTGACCATCCTGTGCGGTCAGAATCATTAGTTTAGTAGCCACCCTGTGCAGTCAGAACCACTAATTCAGTGACCATCCTGTGGGGTCAAAAGGACTAGTTTAGTGACCATCCTGTGCGGTCAGAACCACTAGTTTAGTGGCCATCCTGTGCGGTCAGAACCACTAGTTTAGTGACCATCCTGTGCTGTCAAAAGGACTAATTTAGTGACCATCCTGTGCGGTCAGAGCCACTAGTTTAGTGGCCATCCTGTGCGGTCAGAACCACTAGTTTAGTGGCCATCCTGTGCTGTCAAAACCACTAGTTTAGTGACCATCCTGTGCTGTCAAGAAGACAGTTTAGTAGACCATCCTGTGCGGTCAAAAGACTAGTTTAGTGACCAACCTGATGCGTCGGAACCACTAGTTTAGTACCATCCTGTGCGGTCAAAAAGAGTTTAGTGACCATCCTGTGCGGTCAAAGGCACTAGTTTAGTGACCATCTGTGCGATCAAAGACTTAGTTTAGTGACCATCCTGTGCGGTCAAAAGGACTAGTTTAGTGACCATCCTGTGCGGTCAAAAGGACTAGTTTAGTGACCATCCTGTGCGGTCAAAAGGACTAGTTTAGTGACCATCCTGTGCGGTTCAAAGGACTAGTTTAGTGACCATCCTGTGCGTGTCAAAAGGACTATTTAGTGACCATCCTGTGCGGTCAGAAGGACTAGTTTAGTGGACCATCCTGTGCGGTCAAAGGACTAGTTTTAGTGACCATCCTGTGCGTCAAAAGGACTAGTTTAGTGACTATCCTGTGCGTCAAAAGGACTAGTTTAGTGACCATCCTGTGCGTTCAAAGGACATATTTAGTGACCATCCTGTGCGGTCAAAAGGACTAGTTTAGTGACCATCCTGTGCGGTCAAAAGGACTAGTTTAGTGTCCATCCTGTGCGGTCAAAAGGACTAGTTTAGTGGCCATCCTGTGCTGTCAAAAGGACTAGTTTAGTGACCATCCTGAGCGGTCAAAAGGACTAGTTTAGTGACCATCCTGTGCGGTCAAAAGGACTAGTTTAGTGACCATCCTGTGCGGTCAAAAGTACTAGTTTTGTGACCATCCTGTGCGGTCAAAAGGACTAGTTCAGTGACCATCCTGTGCGGTCAAAAGGACTAGTTTAGTGACCATCCTGAGCGGTCAAAAGGACTAGTTTAGTGACCATCCTGTGCGGTCAAAAGGACTAGTTTAGTGACCATCCTGTGCGGTCAAAAGGACTAGTTTAGTGACCATCCTGTGCGGTCAAAAGGACTAGTTTAGTGACCATCCTGTGCGGTCAAAAGGACTAGTTTAGTGACCATTGCGTCAAACTAGTTAGCTGACACTGTCGGCAAAAGGACTAGTTTAGTGACCATCCTGTGCGGTCAAAAGGACTAGTTTAGTGACCATCTTAAGCTCATACAGTCAGCGGTAACCCAAATAAAAAATAACTGAAAGGCAGAATATCGTGGCTGGAACAAATACATAAATAACCCGCACATAGGAAAATTGGACCACTAACTAGTAATGGTCCAAGCAAGAGCGAAACGCCGTTATAAGTTTTACTCTCTTATATCCGGGTTGTATATTAATGAAGATAAAAGAATAACAGTGGTTACTAAGGACTTATTAGACCACATTGGCTACATTTCAAGATTTGCAAATGTTAATTATTTCTTATATTACAATTTTTTTCCTATACTCTGCTGTGTACATTGTAGTGTGGAGATATAACCTTAAAGAATAAAAAAAGTCTCATTCAATATCAGTTAATTTAGCACGTGTAAAATACTAACATTTTTGAAATTTCATTCTTAACCACATCCTGCTGGGATAGTTGGAGGTTTGGACACAATAAGATATAATTTCCAGGACATCCTGCTGGGATAGTTGCAGGTTTGGACACAGTAAGATATAATTTCCAGGACATCCTGCTGGGATAGTTGCAGGTTTGGACACAGTAAGATATAATTTCCAGACATCCTGCTGGGATAGTTGGAGTTTGGACACAATAAGATATAATTTCCAGGACATCCTGCTGGGATAGTTGGAGGTTTGGACACAATAAGATATAATTTCCAGGACATCCTGCTGGGATAGTTGGAGGTTTGGACACAATAAGATATAATTTCCAGGACATCCTGCTGGGATAGTTGGAGGTTTGGACACAGTAAGATATAATTTCCAGGACATCCTGCTGGGATAGTTGGAGGTTTGGACACAGTAAGATATAATTTCCAGGACATCCTGCTGGGATAGTTGGAGGTTTGGACACAGTAAGATATAATTTTCCAGACATCCTGCTGGATAGTTGGAGGTTTGGACACAGTAAGATATAATTTCCAGGACATCCTGCTGGGATAGTTGGAGGTTTGGACACAGTAAGATATAATTTCCAGGACATCCTGCTGGGATAGTTGGAGGTTTGGACACAGTAAGATATAATTTCCAGGACATCCTGCTGGGATAGTTGAGTTTGGACACAGTAAGATATAATTTCCAGGACATCCTGCTGGATAGTTGGAGGTTTGGACACAGTAAGATATAATTTCCAGGACATCCTGCTGGATAGTTGGAGGTTTGGACACAGTAAGATATAATTTCCAGGACATCCTGCTGGGATAGTTGGAGGTTTGGACACAGTAAGATATAATTTCCGGACATCCTGCTGGGATAGTTGGAGGTTTGGACACAGTAAGATATAATTTCCAGGACATCCTGCTGGATAGTTTGGAGGTTTGGACACAGTAAGATATAATTTCCAGGACATCCTGCTGGGATAGTTGGAGGTTTGGACACAGTAAGATATAATTTTCAGGACATCCTGCTGGATAGTTGGAGTTTGGACACAGTAAGATATAATTTCCAGGACATCCTGCTGGGATAGTTGGAGGTTTGGACACAGTAAGATATAATATCCAGGACATCCTGCTGGGATAGTTGAGGTTTGGACACAGTAAGATATAATTTCCAGGACATCCTGCTGGGATAGTTAGGAGTTTGGACACAGTAAGATATAATTTCCAGGACATCCGCTGGGATAGTTTGGAGGTTTGGACACAGTAAGATATAATTTCCAGGACATCCTGCTGGGATAGTTGAGTGTTGACACAGTAAGATATAATTTCCAGGACATCCTGCTGGATAGTTGGAGGTTTGGACACAGTAAGATATAATTTCCAGGACATCCTGCTGGGATAGTTGAGGTTTGGACACAGTAAGATATAATTCCAGGACATCCTGCTGGGATAGTTGGAGGTTTGGACACAGTAAGATATAATTTCCAGGACATCTTGCTGGATAGTTGGAGGTTTGGACACAGTAAGATATAATTCCAGGACATCCTGCTGGGATAGTTGGAGTTTGGACACAGAAGATATAATTTCCCAGGACATCCTGCTGGATAGTTGGAGGTTTGGACACAGTGACATATAATTTCCAGGACATCCTGCTGGGATATTGGAGGTTTGGACACAGTAAGATATAATTTCCAGGACATCCTGCTGGGATAGTTGGAGGTTTGGACACACATAAGATATAATTTCCAGGACATCCTGCTGGATAGTTGGAGGTTTGGTCACTAGTAAGATATAATTTCCAGGACATCCTGCTGGGATAGTTGGAGGTTTGGACACAGTAAGATATAATTTCCAGGACAACCTGCTGGATAGTTGAGGTTTGGACACAGTAAGATATAATTTCCAGGACATCCTGCTGGGATAGTTGGAGGTTTGGACACAGTAAGATATAATTTCCAGGACATCCTGCTGGGATAGTTGGAGGTTTGGACACAGTAAGATATAATTTCCAGACATCCTGCTGGGATAGTTGGAGGTTTGGACACAGTAAGATATAATTTCCAGGACATCCTGCTGGGATAGTGGAGGTTTGGACACTAGTAAGATATAATTTCCAGGACATCCTGCTGGATAGTTGGAGGTTTGGACACAGTAAGATATAATTTCCAGGACATCCTGCTGGATAGTTGAGTTTGGACACAGTAAGATATAATTTTCAGGACACCTCGGGATAGTTGAGTTTGGACACATTAATATAATTTCCAGACTCTGCTGGGATACTGGAGTTTGGACACAGTTAAGATATATAATCCAGTACATCCGCTGGATAGTTTGGAGTATTGGACACAAGATATAGATTCCGAATCCTGTCTGGATAGTTGGAGTTTGACCAGTAAATATAATTTTTCCAGAAATCCTGCTGGGATATTGGAGGTTTGACACAGTAAAGATAATAATTTCCAGACTATCCTGCTGGATAGTTGAGGTTTGGACACGTAAGATATTAATTCCAGGACACCTGCTGGGAATAGTTAGGATTTGGACACAGTAAGATGAATTTCCATGTCATCCTGCTGGAGTTTGGAGGTTTGAACACAGTAAAGTATATTTCCAGACAATCCGTGCTGGAATGGAGTTTGGATACAGAAGATTATAATTTCCAGACATCTCTGGATATTGAGTTTGACACATAAGATAATAATTCCAGACATCCTGCTGAATTGGAGGTTTGGACTCACAGTAATAATATAATTTCCATGAATCCTCTTTAATTGGAGGTTGAACACAGTAAGATATAATTTCCAGGACATACTGCGGGAGAGTTGAGGTTGACACAGTAAGATATATTCCATACAGGTCCAGCCTCTGTCCACACACGTTTTCAGTTCAAACTGGTATCTTTCTATATAATACATACTGATTTGGTCGTACTCTACTGAATTAACTTTTGTGTATTCTTCCTTATTGTGTTCCAGTAAATACTATGCCATTTTAAATATGAGAGACCGAGCTGATATTTATAAAACTTACAAATGATACTTATAGTTAAGATGTAACCTGCCTTATTATTTATGTTCTTATATGACGCGAAATTTACATTAACATAAATGACATTATGTTCTCTGGCTTGATTAGTAAGACAAGCCAATAACGTTACATTGATCAAGTATGAACTGATTGCTATCAAATTCTGCTATATTCTCTCCATAACAATCCGAAAGAATGATAACGCACTAACACATTACCAAAGCACTGCAAATTAGTCTCACACTCACAAGCGCAATATTAAAATTTTAGTGAAGCTATTTACTGATTCGCAGCTAATATAATTAAGCAAACAGTCAGTGTCACAGTCAGAATTACAGTGATTATCCCCCGTAACTTTCATATATAACTGTCTCTTTTTCAATAACAACAAATGCTCCTTGCTCATAGCAATAGTCGCTTTCATCTGTTTTATTTGTGTATAAAACTAAGCCGTTTTTGCCCTAGTTTTTCTGTTGCATGTTCTCGCTTCTTTTCGGTAGACTTTTTTTCAGCTCAGAACGTCAAACTTGCACCGAGTAGTAATGGGAGGGTGAGAGTAAACTTCTCGGCCGTGCGACAGGCTTACTTCAATTGTTGCTATTTACGTTCCTAGCAATATCATCCGTCCTCCTGTTGAATACTTCTTATAACATTCATTATGTGTGCTTATCAGAAGCAATGGCATTCGAGTCTGAGCTAGTTCAAATATTGTGCAATTATGTAACACATCTGCGCCAAATTTTCACTATTGAGTTCTTGCATCATTCAGCTGGTCGATCCTCAGCAGATGAGAACAAACTGTGAATAGTAATGTCGGTACATATCCTAACTGTTGAACAGTTTCAATTTCACTTGTAGCATCAATTAGTCAATACATCCGCCCATAATATACGTTTATAGACATATTATGTTCTGCCAAGCATTATCGATTACCTAATAATTGCAATTCATTGTCTACTCCTGCCAATTATACAACTCTATTCACATCATTAATTGCGCACCTTGGAGAAAATATTACCGTAATTATCTCGCATCCTTTGTCCTAATTTAATTATTCATACCATCAAGGTCTTGCTAAACTAAACGAATTATTACCGTCCTGTAGGGGAATTAAGGCATATGCTCCCATTACTTCAAATGATATTAATTCCTAAATTCTAGCCCTCATTCCACATAAGGAACACCCTCTAGCCCTCTTGTTCCCTAAGACACGATACTCTGTCCACATATCAAATTGCATTCTCCAAAAATAATGCTTTGTTATCTAAAATTAAAACAGGGGTTAACTGTACCTTCCACCTCACTGACCACTGTACACTGTTACCAGAGTACAGTAAAAAGATAACAGTTCTTCAGGTCTTCTTCTTGAATCTCAATAAATTTTTTCTTTCCCTCTTTTACTTACATTCATTTTCTTAAACGCTTCCCAGGGGTTTTCGTCACCACAACTTAAACAATTTTTTTCCCCGTCGTATTTTCAGCCAAAGGGTTATTCTATTTATTTTACATTTTTAAATTTTGTTTG
>NC_069418.1:58000242-58003409 GCF_026875155.1 Cherax quadricarinatus | reverse complement strand
TATTTGTAGTGGCAGTAGTTGTAGTATTTGGTGTAGTAGTAAAATAGTGTTTAGTGAGACAGTAATTGTAGTAGTATAGTTGTAGTGTATAGTAGTTGTAGAGTGGTAGTTGTAGTAGTAGTAGTAGTAATAATAGTGTAGTAGTATAGCAGTAGTATTGTAGTAGTAGTTTTGTAGTATAGTAGTAGTAGTAGTAGTAGTAGTTTAGTTGTAGTAGTAGTAGTATAGCTGTAGTAGTAGTAGTAGTAGTTGTAGTAGTAGTAGTAATAGTTGTAGTAGTAGTAGCAGTAGTAGTTGTAGTAGTAGTAGTAATAATAGTTGTAGTAGTAGTAGTAGTAGCAGTTGTAGTAGTAGTAGTAGTAGTTGTAGTAGTAGTAGCAATAGTTGTAGTAGTAGTAGTAATAGTTGCAGTAGCAGTAGTAATAGTTGTAGTAGTAGTAGTAATAGTTGCAGTAGTACATCTCCTTCTGCCTACTCGCTGACAGCTACCTGGTTGACAGCTACCTGGTTGACAGTTACCTGGTTGACAGCTTCCTGGTTGACAGCTTCCTGGTTGACAGTTACCTGGTTGACAGCTACCTGGTTGACAGCTACCTGGTTGACAGCTACCTGGTTGACATCTACCTGGTTGACAGCTACCGGGTTTGGGCCCAGTTACCTGGTTGACAGCTACCTGGTTGACAGCTACCTGGCTGACAGCTACCTGGTTGTCAGCTACCTGGTTGACAGCTTCCTTGTTGACAGCTTCCTGGTTGACAGCTACTTGGTTTGGGACGCTACCGGGTTTGGGACAGCTACCTGGTTGACAGCTACCTGTTTGACGCTACCTGGTGACAAGCTACCGGGTTTGGGACAGTTTCCCTGGTTGACAGTACCTGGTTGACAGTTACCTGGTTGACAGTTACCTGGTTGACAGACACCTGGTTGACAGCTACCTGGTTGACAGCTACCTGGTTGACAGCTACCTGGTTGACAGCTACCTGGTTGACAGCTACCTGGTTGACAGCTACCTGGTTGACAGTTACCTGGTTGACAGCTACCTGGTTGACAGCTACCTGGTTGGCAGCTTCCTGGTTGACAGCTTCCTGGTTGACAGCTACGTGGTTGACAGCTACCTGGTTGACAGCTACCTGGTTGACAGCTTCCTGGTTGACAACTACCTGGTTGACAGCTACCTGGTTGACAGCTACCTGGTTGACAGCTACCTGGTTGACAGCTACACATCACTATTACATAAATCTAAGGCATGTAAAAGAAATCCTATGTTTTTCATAAATTTTCTCTCATTCTCATGCATCCCGAGACTTACAATGAAACATAGGGGGGGAAGTAATCACAACAACAGCAGGATAACAGACACCCGAAGGATAGCTAATTAAACAACAGTTTCAGTCTACACCTGTCGTCCTCTTTAATGTCAGTGTAATCAATATTACACGACAGATTCCATTTGGTTTATTAAGATATATAGTGGATGCCTAGAGATTACTGCTGAATTCAGTACAATATTACTGAGTAGAAAATCTATTTCCTCTGTGAGTGCTTGTGCTTCCCAGGACTGACACGATCATGTTCATAGAGTGTACGTAAGAGGAACATCACGGAGAAGTTCAATGTGGTTCTTCATCAGAACGGCAGTAGCTTTAGTTCCTTCCTTTTATGGCTTATAATGCAACAAATTAAAAGGAGTTTTTCAAACATCTTCGGGTTCTTAAATTTTATCTTAACTACTCGTGTACAATCAAGGAAAAAATAAGGGAAATCTTTTTTGTGTACAATATTGAGTATCACTAACAGATAGCCAAGATAGGCAGATCCACCGGGAGAAAAAGCAGAGGAAGTGAAGTAGAACGATAGTAAGTCTTTAGGAGATTAATATTAGTGAGAGTTGATGTTTTATTCCCTGACATGTAAGGTATGACCAGGAGCTGATGACTGAGGTATTACTAGGTCACTGGATTAGATGAAACAAGACCTACTGTGGCAACAAACTGATCTGTCGTCTGCAACTGTGCAACTCATTAATTTTATGCTTCTAATTATCCTCTATTCGCAACAAAATATGATTTCCTCATCCCAGGTCAGATAATATATTTGAAGAGTTATATGTAACTATTCTTTCTTAAAGATATCCTCCATAAGTTGAAAAATGAGCTTGTTATAAAACCTGGTGTCCAGTAGACTGAGGAAGAATTATTCTTTGATACTGTGTGGGGAAATAGCAGGTTTATCATAATGAAGTATACTCTTATTCACATGGACATCACCATGAGTATATTAATAGTTTTCATGCTTTTTTTTGAAGCTTACTTAATACAGCCGTTCTCAAACTTAACAAGAAGACTTCTCCAGCCTGGTTATGTATGAGATCTTCCCTAATAAAGAGAAATGGCATCTTTCTGGGTGACAGCATCCTGTCTAGGTATACCTGGGAACAGTGATAGGGATCTTCCCTCATCACAAAATAAGACAATCATAGATCATCACTCCCACAGAGTGGGGATCAGGCCAAAGAAGGAAATAGATTAGGATGCGAGCGATTAGATTAACTCTCAAACCGTTCATTCGTACAGAAAGAATTGACTAGGGAGCACCTTACAAATTTTAAAAGAACCAATAATGTCATTCGCAATTAGAAATAGAGTTTGTCTAAAGGAACATTAGCGTGATGGCCTCCATACAGGCCATCCATATGGAAGCTAGTAGACTCATCAACTTGTAACATTCTTTCCTGTATCCCGAAGCTCTGACCAGTGACTAGATAATATAATCAAAGAAAGGCTTATTTTATCAGAACTATAGAAATTACTCAGCCCTTTCCATAATGTCTGCCTTAAGCCACATCTGTGCCAGATACGTGCACTGTTTGCTATCGGGTAGTTTTCCAGCGATAGTATGAGAACAAGTAGATATTGATCCAGAAGGTTTGTGTTCTGATGCAGACTGCCTGCCACTCATAATGTTCAGGCAAACTATCTTGGTCATCCTTCCCGGCTCAGTCTCACTCTAGCTTGAAACATTGGCCCTTAGTGATCTGTACTAACCTATTAAAGCAGTACACAAATAGTCTGCACATAAGATGCTGAAACTTATGACGACGTTTCGGTCCAATTTGGACTGAAACGTCGCCATTAGTTTATCTCCTAAAAAAAACATACCACGGGCGG
>NC_069418.1:57912742-57995242 GCF_026875155.1 Cherax quadricarinatus | reverse complement strand
TCAATATTATTGGTCGATGGTAATCATCTTTATGGATAAAACGACGGACCCTCTGTGGGAGAGTCAATCTTCGAGTCCAGTGAGGAGTATTGATGATATTATCCGTGGTATTTACAACTTGTATAGGATGTTCTCTATCTGGCATGTATAGTTCTTGCATTGTATAGAGTTGTTTCTTCTTCAGGGTGTCAAGGCGTACATTTAAGGCAGTAATATCTTGTTGTACATGTAAATCTGCCATTTTAACTCTGTCTCTCCTCCTGGTGCCCGTAATAAAGCGGAGAGCTCTATTCTGGACCCGTTGCAACCGTAGCATGTTAGTCTTTGTTGTTAATGACATTGGGACACAAGGGTATTCGAGTATTGGTCTTATTATCATTTTATACAGATGTTTTTTGACATGTGGAGGAGCTTGATTAAATCTAAAGAGACTGCAAAGACCGGCTTTGGTTATGTTGATCTTTTTATTTACATGAGATGTTGAGTGGAGCAGCCTGTCTATTTCATATCCCAAAATCTTAAGATTTCTAATGGCTACAGGTGCACCTCTGATGGAGATACCCCCTTATCTTCGATGGTTGATGCAAAACATCCTATCGTGCTAACAAGGACTTTGTCAGGGTTAGTCGTTTTCCCAATTAGATGTTCGACGAAGTTCAATATTCATTTTTTCTATGACTCTCTCATACTTGTATTTTCCTGTTACCGGAGTTGATGAGACAACATGGATAACATCATCTGCAAATTGTGTTATAATTGTATCATTAAACTCTGGTTGAGGAAGATCATTCACATAAATGTTGAATAGAATTGGACTAAGACAAGAACCTTGTGGGACACCAGATGTCGATATAAAAGGCTCTGTCGACCTGCCGTGAAAGGTGAAAATGAATTTTTCTTTGAGTTAAGAAGTTATGTATTAATCTGAGAAAGGTCCAGTTAAGGTCTGGTAGGTCAATAAGTTTGTTTATAAGACCATCATGCCATAAGCTATCAAAAGCTTTATGAACATCTCTGGTGGCAATTAGGGCAAGATTGCCCTGATGTTTTAGACTTGCTACAGGTTCGAAAATAATATTTATTGCATGATGGGTACCTCTATGTGTTCTAAAGCCAAATTCTTTTTCAGTAAAAAGGTGATTAAACTCCATATAGTAGTTCAGTCTGTTGGAAATGATCTTCTCAAGAACTTTTCCAGTGACTTCAGAGTAAAGATATAGGTCTGTAGTTCCCTGGTTGATGGATGTCTTTATTGGGCTTCGCAAGAAAGATCATCCTAGCAGTCTTAAAAACCACTGGAACCCATATGCTTGTCAGGAAGACTTTAATGTATAAATGGAAATTAATAGTAAACTCACAGCCCAGTACTGGCACTAGCCATAATGGTGACACTAGTCATAATCGATCTGAAATAATGAGAACTTCTTAATACGAATTTACAAACTCTTACACTGAGGCCAATTACTAATATGATAACACAATAATAAGGTAACACAATAATAAGGTAACACAATAATAAGGTAACACAATAATACTAATATTATTTACCAGCAAGCTTCCCCAAAGATCAGTTTTTGGTAGAAGTTAATGTACGTAAGTGCAGTGATTTTGCTGGTATGCCACTATGTCACATGTAACACGTCGTGAATGTGTAATTTAGTGTTGAGCCAGCCTCTAAGAGAGGGCGACACTCATCTTCACTTGCTAGTTGTACGTAATATGGATTGAGAAATATTGTGTATTATTCAGGTGAAAGGTTTAAACATATAAAGCAAAAGGCTCTCCTCCCACCTTTAACTTTCTTCATAAAAACAAGGGGAAAAAAACATTATTTTTGGGAATAATGGCATTGAGTGTAGAGAAGAGGTGGAGCTGGATGAGAAATATGAACTTCAACTTAAATAAATTTGTTTTGTTATTAACTACTCATGCTGCCCCACCGCAACTCACAGATCTTTGTGTACCAGTGATCCTACCTGAGGCTACCAACAATTCTGTTCTACTACTGTTACTGACTCAGTTGGCATGTCGTAAACTGACTGTCCTGACACAGTTGCTGACCAAGCAACAAGAAGGTGGTGGTTCAGACTGCCGTATCTGCTGTACGAAGATGGTTCTCCACTTGAGTTTTGTGTAGATGTAGTGTGGGTTTATTGAGTAAGGTAGGAATCATTCTTGACTGATATATATATATATACTAAGCAGCTAGGTCTTGAACGGGTTTCCACGATGTTTCTAGTGCAGTGATTTACTTATGTGCTTGTCCAACTGGATCATGAGAGCCTGCATATTCGTCGCACTTAAAACAGTAGCAAGTAGAGGGAGCGAGAGAGACAGAGACAGAGACAGAGACAGATACAGAGACAGAGACAGAGACAGACAGAGGCAGAGAGACTCCTCCCTCTCCATTGTTATGAAATGTCTACTTCAATGACCTTCTTCACTTCATCCCAGAATCCCATGCCTCTGCAGATGACTATACTCTGGCATTTGCTTATTCAAGAGAGGAGATACCAGGTGCTCTCAGGTACATCAGTCACTAGCTCACAGCTATATATACCAGGGAAACGATGGCAGTTTACATATGCTTCTGAGAAAACATAAATGATAATGGTTTCTATGCATCATGATTATAATGCTGTAGCAGTGGTAAGAATGAACAAAAGAATGTTAGAACACAGGAATGAGGTTGATATCCTAAGACTGAATTTTAACAAAAAATTTTGATATAGAATCACGTTGCAACTCTTGCAAACAAGGCAGCCTAAAAGCTAAAAGCACTGGTGGATATCTTGTACCTGCTCGACAGCAGAGTCTGCAAAACTCTACACGGAGCAAAATTGACTCACATATTGAGTATGCACCACATTTATGGTTTGCTTCCCAGCCCGTCCCTACGACTTCTGGAGAGAACAGAGAACCCGGCAAGACGACTTAGTACTCACCCGGGCCCTACCAGGATGAACTTGTTATCTCAGCCGAACCTTCAACTCCAGAGGGGCGGGTGGCATTGATGTTATGTATAAAGCCAATATTATTATGGTTTCCACACTTGACATTACTTTAAGAACAGATTCTGTGCAACAAGGTGAACAGCAAACAGCAACTACACTCTGGTTGTTTCCTTCTCTGTTAAACGACTTCTGAGATGTTGGCCCTTACTAGGCAGGTCTTTCACAAATCCAGCCCACTATATAAATATAAATACATAAATATATTATAAAATATATTTTATATATATATATATATTATATATATATATATATATATATTATGTGTGGTGTGTTGTGTGTGTTTTGTGTGTGTGTGTGTGTGTGTGTGTGTGTGTGTGTGTGTGTGTGTGTGTGGGGTGTTGTGTTGTGTGTCGGCCAAATAGGCAGAACTTGCGATTTTGGTTTTAAATAGCAACTTTCATCTTGCCATATGGGGGAAAAAACGAAAATTTTTTTTGAAAATTAATTTCGAAAAATTCTTTTGGGAACCCTAACAAAAAAAATTTAATTTATTGTGTTTGTTTGTTTAAAAATTTTTTGAAAACCCAAATTTTAAAAATATTTTTAATTTGGGGTTTTGGTAAAATAATTGCTTTTGTTAAAATTTAAGGGTTTAAATTTTTTAAAAAATTTTTAGGGCAAAATTTTAAAAAATTTTTTTGAAATTAACCCCCCAAAAAAAATTTTATATTTTTAAAACGTATAAGAGAAAAATTTGAAAAGGATTTAAATTTTTAAAATGAGTTTTATTTTACCATTTTCCATTTTTCGGACGACATTATATGTGGGGTTGTGATTTGTGTGTACCCTATTTTACTCACCCTTTTTGTGGTTGCGGGGGTCGATTTCAAAAGCCCCTTGGCCCCCCCCTTTCAATGTTTTGCTACTAGGCCCTTTTCTCCCTGCTCAGGGAGCTCTATCTTTACCCCCTTAAAACTTGTATGGTTCCCGCCTCCAAAATTCACTTTCTGGGCTTTTTCCCACGGTTTTAAACTATTTCTATGATAAAAGAAATACTTCCCTAACACCTTTGTTTCCATCTAAAGTCTTAAACCCCCCAAATTTTTGACCTTTTTTGTCTTTTGTCCCTTCTCGGGGAACATCGGTTTTTGTCCCCTTCCCCTTTTCCGCCCCAGTATTTTATATGTCGTTTTTTCATGCCCCCCTGACCCCCCTGTCCCCCAGTGTCGTCGGCGATTTCTTAAAATTTTCTTGTGGGAAAATTCCCGTAGTTTGGGGGACTATTTTTGTTGAAAAACCTTTGCACTTTTTTAATTTTTAAATTGTTTGACTGGGTGTGGGTTCCAAAACGGTGCTGCTTACCCCAAAGTAGGGCCCCGGGACGAAAAATGGTATACAGAGTTTAAACGAACCCTTACTGAGGTATCGGAACGCATCCGTAGGTTTTGGCGGGGCCCCCGTAAGCTCGATTTATTTGATTGTTGGGGCCCTAGGAGAAAAGTCGGTGTTATACTCCCCCAAGGATTTTTTCCCTTGGTGGGGTTTGCGTTTTTGGGCCCACCCAAAACTATATTGTGTTGCGGTTTTTTTTGGGCCCTTCCCATCTTCATGACTTTGCATTTGCGGTTGGGGTTTAAATTCAAGGAGAGTTGTGGACAGGCTTGAAAGCTTAAGTTTTTGTATTTCTGCCTGACCCCTCATCCGTTTTGGTTTTTTCCATTAATTCGCATCATCTGAAAAAAAGGACACTTTGAGTCTTTTTCCCTTTCCCCTTTAAATGTCGTTCAATATCCCAAAGAACACCCACAGGCCCTGGGGACGGGGCCCTTTGTGGCCCCCGCTTGTCACGGGGCGCCCACTCTAAACCCCTCGTCGTGTACAGGGACCGTTCTTGCCCCCCTGTCAGAATTTCTAAATCATTGCAGTCCCTTTTCCTGTTATGTGTCCCTGCCCTCTAGTTTTTGGGAGAAAAACCTCTTGTGAGGAACGGGGGGCGAAGGCCTTCTTGCATTTCAAAAATTTGCAGTCAATTTTTTTCCTTTCTTTGTCCCTTGTAAAAAAAACCTAGTGGGGTTTTGGGGAACGGGAAATTTTTCCCCGCCCCGGGGGGTTTTAATTTTAAAATTTTTTCTTTCCAGGTGTCCCATTCCCCTTTCTGATGATTTCTCCTGACCTTGCTTATTACACGTTAGTGATACGGGGTCTGTATTTTTGTGCTCGTGTCGGGCCCCCCTTTTTTAAACCTTGGGATACATTTGCCATTTTCCATACCTCAGGGAGTTCCCAAAGTTTAAAATGATGTTTTGAAGATTTTGTTAAGGGCTCCCCAAAATTTTTCCTGCTCCCTCTTTAAGGCCCCATGGAGAGTGTTGTCGGGCCCCCACCCCCTTTGGGGGTGTCAATTTTCGCATAGCGTTTCAACCTCCTCCTTGGTTAATGTACCAAAAGGCACTTGCTGGGTCCCCCTGTTTGATTTCCGGGAAAGCCCTAGGGTTTTTCCCAGAAAATTTAACTTTTTAAAATCTTGTGTTGAGCTCCTGACAAACCCTTGGGTTTTCTTGGGGAAATTCCCCATCCCCTTTTTCAGTTGATTATGGTCCCTTGGGACGTTTTTTTCCCTCCTGATGTGGTTTGTAAACAGCTTCGGGTAAAGTTTGACTTTTGTTTCCCTTGTCTTTTTTCTTTTGTTCTGAGCCCCCTTTTTTCGGGTGCATATTCTTTTTCTGGTCTTCGGTAATTCTTTATTTTTCCTGGGGGTTTTTGGGGTCTTTGTCCCTTTTTAAATTTTAAAGTACACCAAAGTTTTGCCCCCTACCCCTTTTGGGGGGGAAAGGATTTGTTTTTGTTTTTCCCCATTTTTTTTTGTTTCCTTGGGAAAAAAACCTCTCTTCCCTCTTCCCTTTTGTTGCTAATAGTTTTTCCCATTTCTTTTTAAGGGTTTTTCCCTGTATTTCCCCTTCCCCACTAAAATGTTTAAAAGGAATTTCCCTCATGGCCTGAGTAGTTCCCCCTTTTTTTAGTTGGTTTTTCCCACCCTTTTCCCTTTTTTTATTTCTCCCATTTGGGGAGCCAAAACCCTATTTTAGTCGAAGCACAAAAAAAAACATGATACTAGCTCCCCAGGGGCCTTTCTACTTGTTTACCCTCGATGCCCCGAACTTCCAAGGTGAATACAAGGCCAAACCCTTGCTGGTTCATCTCTCCCCCTTTCCTTTTGTGTCTCAAAAATGTTGATGCATGAAGTTCTCCAGTACCACATCCTTTATCTTGGTCTCCCTGGTTTTGGGGCCCCCCTGGGGGGTCCCGGTTTTCCTTTAATTTTCCTTTGTGATTTTAAATCACCCCTAACTAGTAAAAATTTGCTCCCCCCCCTGTGTGCTTCCTGGGGCCACCCCCGGTAGTGTGTTGGGTCATTGCTCTTTTGCTTTTTGTATTTTCTCTTGGCCTTGGAGTTCTGTGGTGGGGGTTTTAAATTAATGCAATTTCCCCCCTTATGTCCCTCAGACTGGAATTTTTTCTATAAATAGTCCCTTTCGCCCCTCCCCCATTCCTTCCCTTTTTTTCAAACCCCATTGGGGTTTTTTAAAGAGCGTGCCCAAATCCCTCCCCCCTTCCTCCCCCGTCTTTTTCCCGAAGGGTTTTTTATCCGGATTTGGAAAAATTGAAACTGTTATTATTCTGGTGGTTTTGTTTCTGTGAGTGTATTTTTTTCGGGGGTGTCTCTTTGATTCTTTCGTGCTATCCTCATACTTGTTTTTATATTCCCTTTTGGATTTGTATACCACACTTTAATTTTTTCTTTTGACTGTGGGTTCTGGGAAGTATAATTTGGGGGGGGGGGAAGTGGGGGGACCTTTGGGAAGGAACTATGGGTTTTTTGCTGTTGGGGGGGAAATTTGTAATGTTTTGTGGGTGGGGGCATTGGATGTGGCATGGGTGTTTTTTATTTAGGGTTTTGGGGGGCATGGGGTTGACCTGGTTGGGAGGCTTTATGGAAAAATTTTGAGGAGAGGTGTATTTGATTTTTCTTCCTGGGTCTGGGGTTCCCGTCTTCTTTCCATTTCTCTTTCTCCTTTCGCCTTTGTACCCATCTCTTCAGTTTTTCCTTTCTTCTTGTGTTCGTCGTGGTCGGGGTACACCCCCCTGTTTTGCCCCTCATGCCTTAATCGTGCCTTTTTTCTGAGGAAACCTGGTCCGAGTCGGGTTCTGCCTTGAAGGTCCCCTTCATGGCTGGGTTTTTTTTTTTACCCCAAACCCCCCATTTTTCCAAAATTTTCCAGCTGGGGATATGTCTTTCCCATTTCTTTCATGATGCTTTTAATTGCTTTTTTTCCCTTGTTTTCTTTTTCCCTATGTTTTTCCTTCGAAATTCCCGGAGCCCATACCCCAAAAAATGACCCACCTTTATTTCCCACTGCATTTTCCCTGTGTAAACCCCCCATTTTTTTTGGTTTCCTCCCCTGCGCTTTCTTTTATTTGTTTCAATGGTAAGGGACTTGGATTTAGTGGCCTGTCATTTTCCCTTTCGGCTTTCCTTGGGGTCTGGGGTTGTTGTTGTTAGGGCCCCCACATAAAGCTTAGCCCCTTTCAAATTTTCTCAGGGCTCCCCGATAGAGTTTTTCCTTTCAGTTGTGCCCCCCTTTTTTCCCTTTCGCCTTATTTTTGGGTGAGGTAGCAGTCTCTGTTTTCCCTCCCAAAATTGGGTTTTAGTTTTTAGGCTGTTTCAGATTTTTTTAATTCCTCTTCTTAAAATTGTATCCTTGCTTTTGCTGCTTTGACATGCACCTCCCCCTTCCCGCTTTCCTATCTTTCCTCTTTTCCTTTCATGCTAAATTCTTTTGTTTTTTTTTCCCATTTTTTGAAACCTTTTTATGAGCTCTGCTGCCCAATCTTCCTTTTTCCCCTTTCCCCCCCTGTCCCTTGGTTTTTCTTTTTGCTCTCTGGCAACCCATTTTTTTTTTATCCCGATTGGGCCCGAGTGGGAAACCCATGTTTGTTCTGTATGTTAGGTTAAATAGTGTGTGTGTTTAGAGTGTGGGGGGGGGTTAAATAGTGGGGGAAAATGTGGCTATGGGGAGCTGAGTGGGGACGGGGTGGGGAGGGTTTAGGGTTTAACGGGGGAGGGGGAGGGGGGACGAGGGACGGGAGGGATCAGGGGAAGTAGTGAAAATTGGTGGTGAGGGGGGAGTTATGTTTTGTTTTGGATATTTGTGTGTGTGTGTGTGTGTGTGTGTGTGTTGTGGTGGGTTTTGTCTCACCTAGTTGAGGTTTTCGGGGGTCGGAAATCAGAGTCCCGGCCTTTTGTGTGTGTAGTGGGGTGTGTGTGTGTGTGGAGGGGTGTAATTTTTTGTGTAATTGGTGTGGAATTATGTTTTTGGGTTTTTTATGTACTGAAGGCTTTTGAAATTTAGGAAGGGCTCAGTGGTTTGGGTTTCCCACACCTTCTTTTGCCCGGGCCCCCAACCCCCTGGGAAAATTAAACCCCACTTACAGTTTGTGTGTGTGTGTGTGTGTGTGTGTGTGTGTGGGGGTGTGGGGTGTGGGGTGTGTGTGTGTGTATGTGTTTTATTTGGGTGGGTATGTGGGGGGGTGTTTGTGTGGGGTTTTTGGGTTTTTGTTTTGGTGTGTGTTTGTGTGTGTTTGTGTCGTGTTTTGTGTGTGTGTGTGTGTTTGTGTTATGTGTGTATGTGGGTTTTGTGGTGTGTATGTGTGGGTGGTGTGTGTGTGGTGTGTGTGTGTGTGTGTGTGTGTGTGTTTGTGTGTGTGTGTGTGTTTTCTGGTGTGTGGTGTGTGGGGTTAATTATGTGTCGAAAAATGTGTGGGTTTTTTATGTGTCTGAAAAGTGGTGGCTTGGGGCTTGGAGTGTAATGTAGATTCTCAGTTGTCGCTTTGTCCCACACCTCTTGTGACCTGACTCCACCCTTACAGTGTTGCCTATATCGACCTGCTTTTAGTGAGTTAATCGCCTTGTTCAATGGATTACCATTTGCTAAACCTTATTGAATACTTGAGTGCCTATTCTTTATCGTGCTATGTGCTATATCTTGTGTGTGTGTGTGTGTGTGTGTGTGTGTGTGTGTACTCACCTAATTGTACTCACCTAATTGTGGTTGCAGGGGTCGAGACTCAGCTCCTGGCCCCGCCTCTTCACTGATCGCTACTGGATCCTCTCTCTCTCTGCTTCCTGAGCTTTGTCATACCTCTTCTTAAAACTATGTATGGTTCCTGCCTCCACTACTTCACTTGCTAGGCTATTCCACTTGCTGACAACTCTATGACTGAAGAAATACTTCCTAACGTCCCTGTGACTCGTCTGAGTCTTCAGCTTCCAGTTGTGACCCTTGTCCCTGTGTCCCCTCTCTGGAACATCCTATCTCTGTCACCTTGTCTATTCCCGCAGTATCTTGTATGTCGTTATAATGTCTCCCCTGACCCTTCTGTCCTCCAGTGTCGTCAGTCCGATTTCCCTTAACCTTTCCTCGTACGACATTCCCTTGAGCTCTGGGACTACCCTGTTGCAAACCTTTGTACTTTCTCTAACTTCTTGACGTGCTTGACAGGTGTGGGTTCCAGACTGGTGCTGCATACTTCAGTATGGGCCTAACATACACAGTGTACAGTGTCTTGAAACGATTCCTTATTAAGGTATCGGAACGCTATTCTCAGGTTTGCCAGGCGCCCGTAATGCTGCAGCGGTTATTTGGTTGATGTGTGCCTCCGGTGATGTGCTCGGTGTTATGGTCACCCCAAGGTCTTTCTCCCTGAGTGAGGTCTGTAGTCTTTGTCCACCTAGCCTATACCTGTCTGCGGTCTTCTTTGCCCTCCCAATCTTCATGACTTTGCATTTGGCTGGATTGAATTCGAGAAGCCAGTTACTGGACCACATGTCCAGCCTCTCCAGGTCTCTTTGCAGTCCTGCCTCATCCTCGTCCGATTTAATTCTTCTCATCAACTTCACGTCATCTGCGAACAGGGACACTTCAGAGTCTATTCCTTCCATCATGTCGTTCACATATATCAAAATAGCACTGGTCCTAGAACTGACCCCTGTGGGACCCCGCTCGTAACAGGCGCCCACTGTGATACCTCTTCACGTACCATGACATCGTTGCTGCCTCCCTGTCGGGTATTCCCTTATCCATTGCAGTGCCCTTCCTTTTACGTGTGCCTGATCCTCCAGCTTTCTGCACTAATCTCTTGTGGGGAACTGTGTCAAGGCCTTCCTGCAGTCTAGGAAAACGCAATCTACCCAACCCTCTCTCCTGTGTCTTACTTCTGTTACCTTCTCATAAAACTCCAGGGGTTTGTGAAACAAGATTTGCCTTCCATGAACCCATGCTGGTTTCATTTATAATCTTGTTCCTTTCCAGGTGTTCGACCACTCTCCTCCTGATAATCTTTTCCATGTTTTTTGAAACAAAAATACTTTGGTCAAGAAAAGGTCTGGTAGTTTATTTGGCCTCGTTTTTTTTTCCTTTTTTAAAAATAGGGGACTACTTTAAAGCTTTTCTTCCATTTCTCAGGTGGGTTGCCCCAGTTTCAAGGGATGTGTTGAAGTTTTTGGGTTAAAAGGCAACACAGCATTTGTTTCTCAAAGGGGACCCCTTTGGGGGAGATGTTGCCCGGGGTCCCATCCCCCTTTGAGGTTAAAGGGTCATTAGAGTTTCTTAAACCTCCACCTCATTTGTTCTTATGTCACCCAACACTTGTTGGTATTTTTTCCCCTCTTGATTTTTCCCTTTCTGGGGGGCTTTTTTCCCCAAAAACCCCTTTCCCGTCCAATTTGAAAAAATTTCCCTTTAAAAACCCCTGTTAAAGGTCCCTACAAAACCTCCTGATCTTTCTTGTGAGTTCTCCACCTTCTGCCCTTAATCTGATACCGGGTTTTCTTTACTTTTTGTCTTCCTCCTGATGTGGCTATACAAAAATTTTCGGGTCAGTCTGATTCTCGATGCAAAAGTCATTTTAATACTGTCACTGGGCCCCCTCCCTCCCTTTCCGTTTCGTATATTCCCTGGGTCTTTCAAATGGTCTCCCTATTTTCGTTTTTTCTCTGCCTTCTGTACTTTTTTTTTTAATTTTCTATTGCCTTTTTTTGGCCCCCTGTGTGTTGTGTTTTGTGTGTGTGTGTGTGTTGTGGTTTTTTGTGTGTGGTTTTTGAAAGTGTTGTGTTTGTGGGGGTGTTGGTGTTTTGGTGTGGGATGTGTGTGTGTGTGTGTGTTTGTGTGTTTGTGGGGTGTGTGTTGGTATGTGTGTGTGTGGGACTACCTTTTTTGTACTCACCCATTGGGTTGCAGGGGTCGAGTCCCGCTCTGGCCCCCCCTTTCACCCGGGTTCTACTAGGCCCTCTCTCTCCCCCCCCTCCATGACTTTTTCAAACCCCGTCTTTAAAAAATTTTGTATGGTTTTCCCGCCTCCCCCTACGTCATTTTAGGCTATTCCACTCCTTACAACTCTATGAAATGAAGGGAAAAATTTTTCCTTAAAATTTTTCTCTCTGATCATTTGTTTTTCAATTCCAATTGTTGGCCCCCTTTTTTTTTTGTCCCCCCCCTGGAACATCCCGGCTTTGTCCACCTTTCTATTTCCCCCAGTATTTTTATGTCGTTATCATGTCCCCCGAACCCCCCTTTTCCCCCCAGGGGGGCAGGGCCCATTTCCCTTAATCTTTTTTTCATAGGGCATTCCCCCCTTGCTCTGGGAAATAACCTTTTCGCAAACCTTTGTTTCTTTCTTCTAGTTTCTTGAGTGCTTTACAATTGCGGGGGTTTAAAAAAGGTGCTTGGGATACTCCAGTATGGGCCTGAATTAAAACGGGGGTACAGTGTTTGAATGATTCCCTTTCTAAGGGAAACGGGGAAAGCGGGTTTTCGGTTTTCCAGGCGCCCCTATGTTTCAACAGTTATCTGAATTTATGTTGCTCTTCCCGGGGAATGTCGGGGGTTTTTAAACCACCCCAAAATCTTTCTCCCTTTGGGGGGGTTTTTAGGGCTTTGGCCACCCAGCCCAACTTGTCTGTTGGGGCTTCTGTGCCCTTTTCCCCTTTCTTATGACTTTTTCATTTTTGGCAGGATTAAATTTTGGAAAAAGCCATTTGGTGGAAACCCGGTTCCCGTCTGTCCCGGGCTCTTTGAAGTTTTGGCCGGGGCCCGTCAGATTTAATTCTCCCCATTAAATTACATATTGCAAAAGGGGAATTTTGAGTTTAACCCTTCCCTCATGTCGTTCCCCATATACCCCAAAAAAAAGCACGGTCCCAGGACCGCCCTTGGGACCCCGCCCCGTCCAGGTGCCCACTGTGAACATATTAGTTTCCCCCCACTTTGTTTTGCCGGGCCCTGTCAGGTATTTTCTGATCCATTGCAGTGGGCCCCCTGTTATATGCGCCTGTTTCTTTTTAGCTTTTTCCCCTAAACTTTGTGAGGAAATGGGTCCCAAAGGGGCCCTTTTTTTCAGCCCAAAAAGAGCAATCCCAAAAAAAACCCCCCCCCTTCCCCCCCCTTTCTTGCTTACTTCTGTTATTTTATATTTTAAAAATCCAGAAGGTTTGTGAACAGGGTTTTTCCTTCCCCTGAATCCCTGGGGGTTGGCCCTTTATACCCCTGTTTCCGTTCCAGGTGCTCCCCCCACCCCCCCCAATTTCCCCCTGTAAAACTTCTCCCAAAAATTTTGGGATACAAAACACGTCCAAAGACACAGGTCTAAGTTTAGTGCCTCTTTTCTTCCCCCTTTTTTAAAAATGGGAATTTCATTTGCCCTCTTCTTTACCCCAGGGAGTTTCCCCGTTTCCCGGGATTTTGTTGAAAATTTGGTAAGTGGCACGCACAAAAAATATTTCTCCTCTCTAAGGACCCCCCCGGGGAGATGGGTTTTCTTTGGGCCCATTGCCTTTGAGGTATCGATGTCCCCCTTTGCAGTTTCTTCACCTTCCCTCATCTGTATGTATTCGTCCCAAAACCTTGTTGGTGTTTTTTCCTTGCTGGTTCCCCCCTGGTTTTGCCCCCCCAGAGTCCTCCCGTCTTAAAGTAAAACTTCCTTAAATCTCGTGTTGAGTTCCTCACATACCCTTGATCGGGTTTTCCCTTTTGAGTTTTTCCACCTTCTTTTTCCCCGCCTTTATCACCCGGTCCTTTTACTGTTGTCTTCCTTTCCCAAAGTGGATTTTCCCGCAGTTTTTGGGTCAGATTTGACTTTCGTGCTAAAGTCGTTTTCAATTTCTGTCGGGTGGGGCCCCCCTCCTTTTTCTGTGCATTTCTCCCTTCGGGGTCTTCTACTAATCTCCTTGTTTTCCCGGGGCCTATGCCCCCTGTACCTTTTCCATTCTCTGTTTCATTAGTTTTTGCCTCCCCACAAAACCCTTTGGGTAAAACCAAGGGTCGTTTTTTGGGTTTCCCATTATTTTCCCGGGTTTCCCTTTGGAAAAAAAACTTTTCCCCGCCTCCCCCTTTTTCTTTTTTGCCACTTTTCCCTCATCTCGTTTACTGATTTTTTACCATTTTTTTCTGTCCCCCTGAACCTCCCCGCAGGGAAAAATTTTTTCATACCGTGGGAGTCCCCCCCTTTTATAGTTTGGCCTGTCCCCCCTTTGTTTGTTACCCTTTTCCATTGTTTACCTTTCTTTTAGTCAAAAACTCAGAACCACATTTATCGCTAGCTCCAAGGGGGGTCCCCAAAAAGTGATGTCCCCAAAAGTCTGAAAATGCTCAAAGGGGGAAAACAAGGGTCCCCGTTTTTGCTGGTCATCCCCCCCCCTCTCTTCTGGTTGTGTCCCCGACATGTTTATGCATGAGGTTTTCAAGTAACCCCCAAACCATCATCTTCGCTCTCCATGTTTGGGGCCCCCAGGTTTTTTGTTGTGTGTGTGTGTGTGTGTTTGTGTGTGTTGGGTGTGTGTGTGTGTGTGTGTGTGTGTGTTTTTGTGTGGTGTGTGTGTGTGTGTGTGTGTGTGTGTGTGTGTTTGTGTGTTGTGTGATATATCTATTCTCATACCTCTCCAAGAGATATTCCATACATCCAAGATAAGCCATAACAGACAACTGGCAATGAATAAAAACATCCATAATATTTTTATATATTTATTAACTCATCAGCCATTTCCCAACAGCGCATAGTAACTCGGAAAAGAAGAAACACTTTCATCATCATCTTCTCCATCACTGTCTTGCCAGAAGCGTGCCTACACTACATTATGAAACTCCAACCTTTCCTAGGATCCCTACCCCATCTTCCCTCCACTACAGATTTATTTGCCCTCCAGATCATTCTATTCCGTTCCATCCTGTCTGAATGTCCAAACCATTTCAACAACTCCTCCTCAGTCCTCTGGATAACACTTTTAGTAACCATGCACTTCCTCCTAATTTCCGAACTACGAGTTCTCTGCGTTATATTCACACCACACATTACTCTCAGACACGACATCGCCACTGCCTCCAGCCTTCTCCTTTTTGGAACATTCACCACCCATGTTTCACAACCATATAAGAGCGTTGGTATGACTATACTCTCATACATTCCCCTTTTTGCTTCCATGGATAAGGTTCTTTGTTTCCCCAGATTCCTCAGTTCACCATTCACCTTTTTCCCCTCATTAATACTATGATTCACCTCGTCTTTCATAAACCCATTTGCTGACAAGTCCACTCCTAAATATCTTAATACATTCACTTCCTCCATACTCCCTCCCTCCAATCTCATAACGAATCTTTTATTACCTATTTTCTTTATCCTAATCACCATACTTTTTCCTGCAACTTCTCTTCAGAATCTCATAAAAGCACAGTGTCATCAGCAAAGAGCAACTGTGACAGCCATGGTGACATCACTCATCCCTGTCTAAGTTCTAATTTTACTGGAAAATAATCTTCCTCTCTCCTGCAAACCCTAACCTTAGCTTCACTATCCTCTTAAAAACTCTTCAATGCTTTCAGTAGCGTATCTCGTATTCCATACATTTGCAACATCTGTCATATTGCTCCCTTATCCACCCTGTCATACGTCTTTTTCAAATCCATAAATGCCACAAAAAAACTTTTTTATCTAAATACTGTTCACCTATATGTTTCACTATAAACATTTGGTCTACACACCTCCTACCATTTCTAAAGCGTCCTTGATCCTCTGCGATCCTACTCTCTGTCTCACTCTTAATTCTTTTAATAATAACTCTATCATACACTTTTCAAGGAATACTCAACAGACTTATTCCCCTATAATTCTTACACTCTCTTTTGTTCTCTTTGCCTTTATACAAAGGAACTATGCATGCTCTCTGCCAATCCCTGGGTACCTTGCCCTCTTTCATACATTTATTAAATAAAAGCACCAACCACTCCAAAACTAAATCCCCTCCTGCTTTTAACATTTCTGTCTTTATCCCATCAATCCCAGCTGCTTTACCCTATTTCATTCTACTCACAGCCTCACGAACACTCACAGTTGGTTCTTCCTCACTCCTACAAGATTTTAAACCTCCCTGCCCAATACACGAAATCAGAGCTTCCCTATCTTCAACATTTAACAGTTCCTCAAAATATTCCATATTAAAACCCACTTTTCTCATCCGACCTTTATTTTGATCCACATATTCCTCGAATTTTTACATTTATATTCCATCTTGTCCTTCCATAACTGATCCTTCAACGTTATTGCAGCCCCTTCGTTAGCTCTAACTCTCAAATACTCCTGACTTAATCCCATTTATTTCTCCCCACTGAAACTCCCCTACCCCCTTCAGCTTTCTTTCACTTTGAGCTAAGACATCCAACTTCTTTCCATTCATAAAATTAGCAATCATTACTCTCTTATCATCCGCACTACATCCAAGCACATTCCAACATCCCAGTTTCATAAAGTTCGGAAATCTACTTATTGCACCATCAAATTCGACGAAAATAACTGAAATGCACTATTATTAACACTGTGAAGGTTAAAAATGAGGAGGAAGAAAGTATAATATTTTCTCTTCATATAAGTGTAAATAACAGGAAACGATGACTTAAACTCAGGTCCCTTAGCTACTAACAACATTTTTCTCTTTATTACCTTTAAGTTACATATCTGATGGGTTATTTTACAGTGATACTGTTAGGATGATATATGATCAGTGAAAGAGAACATGATCAGCCTGGGATATGACCAGAGTGGTATATGAGCAACGAGTCAGAGTTCATCAACACTATTATGAATAATTATTGTCTACATAGTTTAGGCAGATGTCACATGTGAGTGACAAGATAATAATGAGTTACCAAAAGTTATTAAACAACTTTTTTTCGTTTTTATATGCTTGCTGACTAACGAAATCGTAATGACACGATTGCAAACAAACCATACCACGGGCGGGAATAGAACCCACGATCAGAGAGTCATAAAACTCCATACCGACGCATTAGCCCCTGGTCAAAGATATTAACATCCAAACGACCTCCCCCACCCATCTATTTTCAGGCTGAAAAAATTAGCAACGTTAAATCTTATAGATATCTTCGGGTAGACGTACCCTTTAATAAATCCACCTTACCACAACTAAATAAGAAATGCAAAGATAGGCTAAATGCTCTCAAAACTGTTGCTGGCTACAACCCCAACTATGGTGCTAATGTGAGAATAGTGAAAATGGAAATAAATGGTATAAAATACCGACACAATGGAAATATAAACACATATGCAGTATAATGTGATCCTTTACTGACTACGTTTCGCCCACACAGTGGGCTTTTTCAAGTCACAAACAGAACTACCTGGGGTGGAAGGAACGCGAGTATTTATAGTCCGGTTCAGAATGCTGAGGTCAGGTGGAGAATGCTGCATCTGATGATGTACCGAGTGGGGTTATAGAGTCTAAAAACTTGGGTAGCTTGGAAAGGAGATTGGATAAGTTTGTGAGCAGACCTTCTACAGTGTTCTTATGTGGGATAGCGATGAAGAAGTTTCTTGGCAAGTGGTTCAGCTATGTTTATAGAAGCCACTATTCTGGTTGAAGTTGTCGGATATAGAAATAATGATGATTCCAGGATTCTTCGGTATTGAGTGTTGTCTTCTGTGGCGATAAGTCTTGAGTTTCTGTAGTTTATCAAAGTGGTTGTGTGAATTACGGTGTTGTACGCAGGCATTCCTTGTGTCGTCAGACCTGCTTGCGTATTGGTGTTCTGAAATACGTGTTTGGAGGTCCCTTGATGTTTCGCCCACGTATAACTTGTTGCAGTCATTACAAGGGATTATGTATACCCCTGCAGAGGGTGGAAGCTTGTCCTGTCTATCACTGGTAATGTCCTTGATGGTCGTGGTTGTGGAGGTAGATACTTGAAATGAGGTATTGGAAAAGATGTTGGAAACGTGTTTGGCAATGGAGTTGGTGGGCGAGACATCAAGGGACCTCCAAACACGTATTTCAGAACACCAACACCAACACCAATTCAGAACACTGTAGAAGGTCTGCTCACAAACTTATCCAATCTCCTTTCCAAGCTACCAAAGTTTTTAGACTCTATAACCCCACTCGGTACATCATCAGATGCAGCATTCTCCACCTGACCTCAGCATTCTGAACCGGACTATAAATACTCGCGTTCCTTCCACCCCAGGTAGTTCTGTTTGTGACTTGAAAAAGCCCACTGTGTGGGCGAAACGTAGTCAATAAAGGATCACATTATACTGCATATGTGTTTATATTTCCAGAATAGTGAGAATGATGTACATAGCCTATGTTAGGTCCTTAACTGATTATGCTGCTCCCATGTTGATATTAGCTAGAGAAAGTTTTCTCCGACCCTTGGAGTTAATGCAAAATAAAACTCTTAGAATTATTCTAGGCTGTCCCAAATCTACAAAGGTTCTTAATATGAGGAAGGAGCTAGGTATTTCTAGTATCAGTGATAGGATTGTTGAGATTAACACTGTACTCGGTATTAGAGTCTTAAGAAATGAACCAGACACAGTCACTAAGAATCTTACATACCTGCAAGCCCCTCCCAAGAAGCTCATTGCCAGTAATCCCTTCCTTAAATCACTTGTTAAGCAACTGCTCAAGAAGAAATTTCTCGCCCAGATGGGAGTAATAAGTTATTACAAGTTATATACACTGATGGATCAAATCAAGAGTCTTCTGGCAGGGTTACATCTGCTCTTGTTGCCACCTCCCTAGTTAAGAACGATAATAAAATTGTTGAGTTAGGCATAAGAATTAACAACTGGGAGTCAACACTGCAAACTGAATTGTTTGCGATTGTAATGGCGCTTAAGCTAACTTATGACACTGAGCTTAACTGTGTCATCATTACTGATTCTAGGTCATCATTGAAGGCTCTTGACTCATATAATGACTCTAACAACATGTTCATTTAGAAGCCAGGTATAGATACTCAAAAATCCGGGTAAAACCAATAAATGAACACTTGTTATGGATCCCATCACACATTGGATTACTCCTTCATGATAAAGTTGATATGTTAACCAAGAAGAGTACCCAGAAGAGAATGTAGAATATAACTTTGGTATATCAGTATCTAGCATTAGGAATAATATTAGGAGAGAAGTAAATAATGAAAATGAATGTTATAGGAATGCAATTAGAAGTTTGAGTAGATCTATAACCCACTATGATAACATGAATGTAGATAAGTATGGTTATGGAGCAACTTGCAATGTGAACAGACTGACTGATGTTGTAGTGGCCAGGCTTAGGCTTGGTTACAAGTACTTCTGGCAGTTTGGGAAACACACAGATAATGATCAAACTAAATGCAAATTATGAGGTCTGGTATATGGTCACTGTCTTGAACACTATGTGCTTAATTAAGTGTCCACTTACTGAGGCATATAGAGATTGACAGTATAAATAACCTATGTGACATGTCAAGATATCTTATTAATGAAAATAAGATATCAGATATACTAAGCAAATTTCCTAAATTTGCTTGTAACAGATAAGTGAACTATAGATATAAATCCCTGTTACTCTTTTGGGGCTAGTTCCTGGGCCTTTTGTGTATCAATATGCTCTTGCGCTACCGTCCACAGGATGGATATGGGGTGCACAATAAACTAGCCACTTCGGTGGCAAAATCTAATCTAGCCACTGGGCCAGCTGGCTACAGTAAAATTAGTACAAATAGGCATATTTATAAACCATAGGAAGGTTAGCATAGGCACCACTGTGACCACAAATACCTAGTTGGATGAATCTTATTGTAGCCAGCCGGGCCAGTGGCTAACGCGTCGGTCTGGAGTTTCATAACTCTCGGATCGCGGTTCTATCCCCGCCCGTGATATGGTTTGTTTGTTTGCTCTTCTTCAATTAATAAATCGACCATATTAAAATTAGCAATTTGAGTTTTCAGTTGCAAGTGTCTCATGTTTTGATGATTTTAATTTATTTTTCAGTTATTCTACATAAAGAAAATTTGCTTAATACCTTTTTTTTCCTTTTGCAGATGGCTTTAGATGACATGGAATGTGTCAGCATCTCAAGAAGGAAGATTTCTTTACTAAGTGACCTGGTGAACCACAACTGTGTTGTTACATGCAGTCTCCAATGTCTCCCTGTAACCCCTCATTCACTCAAATTCTGAGAAATTAGTAATTATATTTGGGCGATATTTATTGTTAAGAATTTATTAATATCCAGAAATTATTTCGTTATCTCATATAAAGTTCCATAAAAAAATGAAATTTCTGTTAGAGTTTCGCGGTAACAGAAGTGTTCTCTTTACCCCAGTCATAAGGCGCCAGTAGCAGTCATGAAGGAAAGCTTCATGAGCTGTAAAATAACTGTAATTTTAAGCACAGTATGTCAAGACAGTGCAGTGTAAACAATAAAGTGAGTTACTAGCTTGTGAGTGTTGAAGAAACACTCTGATCGTCTTCTAAAACAAGTAATATATTTTGTAAAATACGTAAACAGTGTTGGACCAGTTAACAGTGGCGTGTGGAATACTAACTTGGTGATACATTGACATGGGACACAGATTAGTTTTCTTGTTGTTAGGTATGGAAGTCTTCGGAAGGTGCACAAGAAGAGACAGAATCCCGAGATGGAAGAGAGTGTGGTTCTGCCCAGCCAAGAACATAAAAGAAAGAACGCACTCACTCACACCCGCACGAAAGCCTCACTCTCCTCCCTGGAGAAGTCAGGCCATTAGTCTCCCACTATCTCAATACATCCTGCTGTTGCTGTTGATATTCCTCCACCAAGCTGGCGGATCTGACGTCATCAGAATAGGTAAGAACAGAGGAGAAGCGAGCATTCACTGGCAACCATATTTCACTCGTATCTCTAACTTATGTTGACAACCATCTGAAGTATCTTATCCAGACGCGCTACTTGTTACTTCCACCCACCTACAAGTCTTGTGTTAAATCATTGTTTCTAGTTTCCTTTTTAAATCCGAGCCTGTATGTGTAGTTTTTTATATTTTATTTAAAAAAACATATACATAACACATAACAATAAGTCAACAAAATAACAAAACAATAAAAAAAATAGTATATAATGACAGTACACCTCTCAAAAACAAAAGAAAACACTTTTACACGTAATATATTACAAAATGCACCATAACCAATAACACTACAACCCATCATACTGAAAACGTACTGACTCCCAAAACAATACGGGAGACATTCGTGAAAACCCCACAAGTACTTAGCTCATTGGAGAAACACTTAAATATACATAAAAAAATATGTGTGTATTTCACGTAACACCATATAACTTAAAACATATATATTACATACACCTCACACCACGACAAATAACCACAGTCCCTTACTGGGCCGTATTTATTACCACTACTACATTGTGAACAAGTGGACTATGTCGTATATGATATATATGTACCCCTCCACCCGTAAATACACACTAGGCCGATTTAAAGTTTAATATTCAGTGTACATCGCCGACTTTTGATAATAAATTATATATGAACCCCAAAAAAGACTTGTAAGAGTTTATAATTTACCCCCTAAATTATGTTTCAAAAACATACAAGCACTGCTAACTACACTCACCTAAACGGATCCATGCACACTAGGATCCTATGTACAGCGGGTATAACCGTTATCATACACCTTAAGAAACTTAACTAAGATCATAAATTACCCTACCCCTAACAATAATAATCCATGCTAATGCACCACACGCATGGTGCATTCTACGCAAAACATACACAAAACCTATCCCCTACATATTTATAAGTATAAAACCCTATATACAAAAGGGTGCGTATAATGGTATAAGAATAACAACATCTCGTACTCACGTGTAACACTGTGAGTTTACAAAGGTCATAAGGTTTATATACACTGGAACCCACACAGTGGTTCACCTTCCTTCAGCAGGTACTACCAGTTAAAGTATTTCATGTAACATGCAGGTATCAGTGGTCAACATACCCTCTTACACAGATAAGGACAGGTCTTATTCATAATGTAAATATAACCCACCAAAAAACATACAATAAGCAGGTTTGCAAACACTATAACAGGAGCATCAAAACAAAGTCAATCTTGATACTACTGTATTATTTATCTAAAAAGGACCTAACCAAACAGAATCAATACAGACCAGTACCACTAAGGAGTCTCAACCCTCATCTCCACATACCGTCTGAATACAAAACCAACAGAATAGAACCTACCCCCTCAGCGCCCAGGGACCAGTGTTACAACCTAGTCTGAACCTGTATCAGTCATGGTTTGATGCTCACAATGCGAAGAACAACTATAAGTGCCTTACTAATTCAAAAGTCATAAAATCCCCAGTACACCATAGATAAAACAATTATACTAGACTATACTAGACGATTCATGCCATTGAAAAGGTCACATTCATGTCACACCCCCAGTATAACCATTAACTTAATTCACCTGTACCTCAACGACCCTCCAGCAACCAAGACTTCTTCTGGCACCTGCAACAAGAACCCAGATGCCACCCGACAAGAAGATATGCCATACCAAACCCGTCACTCTCCTACATAAGCTCCGCACTCTCAAATATCATAGCACACATCTTTCTGACTGCTGCAAAACAGTTACCCATATCTACACCATGCAACCCAGTGAGCCTAAGCTTCAGGATCCCTTCACTCTTATGAAACACACTCACTGAGGAGACCAACCCCTTGCCTCCCTACCCCGGCATCAAGTGGAGTAGTCTTGCCACAGTGAAGCCACGATAGCCTTCCGGAAAAATATCTACCCACCACACCCGACATAATAGTTTGTTCCTACACGCTGTCCTATAAAATCTCGCGGCTAACGCTTTAAAACTCAGTGCGTGAGGCCAGAGACTTACGCACGGGTCTGGAGTTTTACGACTCACTTGCCGTGAGTTCGATCCCCATCCGTACAGTGGTTTGTAATCTTGTTATTACGATTTCGCGAGTCATAATGCAACATCCATTAGTTAAGAAACAAATATTAATCGATAATCACTGGCTGCGGCACCCGAGAAATTTATCGCACAAAAGGAATAACATTCTAATGTAATGTTAAAAAATGTGACATCTATTGGCATAGATATTTCCAGAGAAAACTAGAAGATCAACGTATTGATCCGCTTCTAGCATCTAGCCTGTTTCTAGTTTGGTAATAGTTTGTTAGAATTCTAGTCGAGTTGTCCTGTATTATATTGAGCTTCTCAATTGTGCTTTGGATTTATAACTAAATAATTACAGTTCAATCAAATAAAAGTTGAGAACTTTAATAATAAAAATGTGTCTAGGTGGAATAATATTTATAATAATCGTAAATTTAATAATTATGGATATTGGCTCCTACAAAATTCTTGATATAAATATTCGGTAATTTTACATATTATACTTATTAGCTTTAATTTGTACATAAAATTTAAATGGTGAGATAAGTACCTTATCCGTGGCCCGGTGGCCTGGTGGCTAAAGCTCCCGCTTCACACACGGAGGGTCCGGGTTCGATTCCCGGCGGGTGGAAACATTCCGACACGTTTCCTTACACCTGTTGTCCTGTTCACCTAGCAGCAAATAGGTACCTGGGTGTTAGTCGACTGGTGTGGGTCGCATCCTGGGGGACAAGATTAAGGACCCCAATGGAAATAAGTTAGACAGTCCTCGATGACGCACTGACTTTCTTGGGTTATCCTGGGTGGCTAACCCTCCGGGGTTAAAAATCCGAACGAAATCTTATCTTATCTTATCTTACTGTACACAAAAATATACTCTGGTGCGTTAATGTTAGGAAATGTACTCAAATGTACAAGAGTACTTTATGTGTATATGTGTACTCGGTTAGACGACTCGACGCAGAATGTAACTGACAAAGCAAAACCCTAGATAAGCTAACTTCTAACCAATAGAGGCAATACAATAGCTTGCTAGAACAATAGACCGACCAATTTATCAAGCATCAATAACGCAGGAAGCAGCAGTGAACGGCACAGTATAAGGCAAGAAAGAGGGAGACCAAACGCGACCTTAACTGGTAACCATCGGTAAATCCTCCACATAAGGCAAAATAAAACTCTGTTACTGGAACTGAGTTCAGAAACTTCCAAACTCCGACCATGAAAGTGCATAGTTACCAGAACACAATAGGTGTAGGGACTTAAAGCATAGCGAGAGTCTCGTAATACTCCCTCAGAAAACGTCACAAATCACTAACTCTAGAAAATTTTCTGTGAAATGAATTGCATAAAGTTATGAGGTGTTTGTTCCAGCTCACCAACGGAAACATACATTACAAAAACAGAGTCTAAACGCGAGCTGAGGAGAGCAGCGTTCTGTACTGTTTAGTACAGTCAGTTAGCACTGGTGTTGCTGCCTCAGACCACCACCATGATTCAAGTACAGGCGCTAAACACTGGTGCTGCTACCATAGACCACCACCATGGTTCTAGTACAGTCACTTAGCACTGGTGCTGCTACCTCAGACCACCACCATGGTTCTAGTACAGTCACATAGCACTGGTGCTGCTAACGGCCCAAAAACCGGGCGAGAACTGAGGGTGCTTGTATACATATATGCAGGACAAGCATATATAGTGCACAGCTCCTGATGATGCACTGAGAAGTGTGAAAGTACTTGATCTAAAGATTTCCACCCCCCTTCCCCACGTGGATTGTACTGCATAATCAAGATCGCCCGTCTGCGATTGTTTTCGTATTTTTATAAACAAAAACATGAGGATCTCTGTTCTTTGTTCGTTATCCTGGCGTTAATGTTTCACCTGGCAAGGTTTAAAGCAATCTGCCCTGCGGCGTGCCCTCTCAGCCCTCACTGCAGGGATTTCCTTAATTTTCCTGCTTAGGTAAAAGATTAATTTCCTCTCATTAACCCACACTATGACTGCAACACTGGTCTCTTGCAAGCCATGGCATGACTATGACACACACACTGGTATGAACATGTGTTACAAATTAAACTGTTGATCATATGGAAGCAAGAGGGGCTATCAGCCCTCTGGAGGGCTGAGTCCCTCAGGGGGCTGAAAGGGCTAATTTCCCCCCTCCTGGAGAAAATTTCTCCACGCTGCGGGGCAGCAGAAGTTCGCCGTAGGTGAACTATTCCTCTCTTAACATTAATTTGATTTTCTCACTCGCCACCACTGCTGATTGCCTTTTCTGAACAGCTTTAGTATGTGTGGTTTCTGGAGAATTACTAAGTTTGTTTTCAACACTGTAATTCTAACGGCACTAATTTATCTGTTGTTTGCTTATTCACTACACCTTTACTCAAAACATCAACTGTCCTGATGATTCTATTTGCATCAGGATATATAGTCACAATTTTTCAAAAAGGCCATTGGGACCTCGGACTATCATTGTCAATAATCACTATGTCACCAGGTCTTAAGGACGCATGATTTTCAGGAACACCAGCTCCATAGAAGAGTTCTCTCAACATTCAATCGCTTTATTTAGGTGTTTGAATTTGCGTCATCATACGGAAACAAAATAGGCTATCAGCCCTCTGGAGGGCTGAGTCCCTCAGGGGGCTGAAAGGGGCTGAAAGGGCTAATCCCACTCCTCCCTCCTGGAGAAAATTTCTCCACAAGCTCCTAAATAATCTAATCTCTCAAATATCAAGGCAATCAAAGAGCTTGCCTGAACAATGTAGTGAACCATTCGCCAAACAGCAATATAGTATGAAGCAAAAAAATACAGTATGGAGACAAAAAAAAAATTACCCTAAATATGGGCATTTAATAGATGCTACACAAAAGGCATAAAACTCCCTTACTGCTGAAACTAAGCTGAGCATTAACAAATCCCTGAGTACGGCAGTGCATAGATGCCACAGCAAATGAAGGTCAAAAGTTTAACTGGGGACCAGAGATATATAGTGTGTCCACACGATACACATGCTTTGAAAAAAGTCAGATATCACTTAAGTCTAAAGAATGCTTTGTAAACAGAATTGCACAGTTACAAAAAGTATGTCTCAGCTCCCCAACAAAGACAAAATCTGTCAAAAACAGAGTCTAAATCACAAGAGAAGCAGTGATAGAGATAGCATGTTGCCACCAAGAGCAACAGCCACACAGAATGAGGCAAGCCCCGCAGCCACAACATTAGGTGTGGTTAGGTGACTTGTACAAGGTTGCACCTGAAATGAAAGTCCCTAACAAGCAGGCAGATAGTTTGCAAGAGCTGGCAGCCAATCAAACAGCGAGCACAGTGAGAAGTGTAGTTGTTACATCCTACCTACATAAATAAGCTAATATTATAAATCAAATACTAATATAAAGCAAATTATTTTCATTTTAGCTATTAATGAAAACAATAGCAATATATAATTATATAAAAATTCAATATATATACTATCACAATCACCCACTACTACCACCACTACCACTTATCACTACCACCACCCACCAATGCCCCCACCACAACTACCACCACCATTCGTCACTATATCCACTACTACCACCACCACCAATCACTACCATCACCACTACCACTACCACCATTACCACCACCACTGCCACCACCACTACCTCCACCATCACCACCCACCACTCCCTCCAACATCACCACCCACCACTACCTCCAGTACCACCATCCACAATAACTACCACCACCACCACCCACCACTACCACCACTGCTACCACCACCACTAACACTACCACCATCATCACCACTTCTTTTTAATTCAGAGCCTGAGAAATTTATCAAGTCTTTCTAAAATCTTGCTCGAGCTGTGTGAAGGACATTTGAGCACTTGGTAACTTTCTTTCATACAGGATTATACGGAAAATCGCAGGAATTTACTGCTAGTTTGAGTGATGGAAATTTCATTAATTACAAGGATGTGAAAGCAGCTGTGCTCGGTGCATTCCCACCAAATATACGTGAGAATTTAAAGTGAGCAAGCATCAGTTAGGTTATTACAGTGTGGACTTTGTTCGTGCACAAAGTCATTTACCAAGTGGTATAGAGCCACTGGTGTCACTAATTTCAGTGGCCTAGTGCAAATGATACTCCTTGATTCAGCTGTAACAGACGTTCGAGTGTTTTTAGAAGACCATTCAGCGGCGACTACGTTGGAAGTGGCTAGACTTGCTGCCTCATCTGAGGACAACCACTCCTTGTTGTGTATAGAAATCGTCATGGACACACCTCTGGGGTGGACTACGAAGAAGAGGCTGAAGCTGAAAAACGACCGGTATCCCAAGGTCAGCATGGGGCAAGAGACAGGAATCCCGAACCCATCATTTGATACTACTGCTGTAAGCCCAGTCACATTAAGGCTGCTTTCCATAAGTAGGTAAACGTGCTTGTGGTGGTAAGTCAACTAGACTTTTACCACTTGGAAAAATAGCTGTGTTTCCCGCTGAAACAAATCATCAAAAAATAGATACCTGTGTGGCATCCTTTTATAGTCAAAGTTAAATCTACTTAAGGAACATGAAAGCCCCATTGAGGTATACACATTCAAAAATGCTAGGGGTTATTGCTTTCTCTTTCTCTTACAGTTGGAAGTATTTCCAATTTTTGAGGAGACCTCATTAAACTCCTCAGTGTTATTAGAAGCCTATGGGAAAGCAGTGTTTTCTGTACCTTTGCATAAAATCTTTGTAAAATAAAGTCAGTATTAAACCTGGTGTTACCCGTATCTGGGGGATTCCCCACGAAGATGCTATATTATTGCTTGTCATATAATATTCTAAATTCCAGATGTTGTCCGAAGCCCATTGTAACCACCGAAACCTTTTCTCTGATGTTATTCATAACTCAGGCAATATCCAAAGGAATGTCTAATAATGCTGATCTGTCCTTGGAGGACTGCGATCTAAAGCTCGACAATTTATTTTACGAGGAAAACTCGCCAGGGCCTCGTAAATCTAGTGAAAAATCCTTGATCAAGTCTTCCTATTCTGGGGTCACAGGACTTCCAGACCTTTCTGTTTCCACGCCCGGGGGAATGTCCTTTCGTGATAAAAAAAAGGCCTTTTCTTTAGCCTTCGTTCTTAAAGCTGCCATGGGGGAATTCAACTCAGATATCCCAGTTCAGTATGATGTTAAAAATTAGCTTCTTAAGTTGTTTAGATACTGGTCAGAAGGTAGGGGAAAGTTTACTACCACACAGACGGGGAGTTCCAAAGAAACTAGGAACTCAGGATATGAAAAATCTCCCAATTCTTCCTAAGGGCATCTGGGTGTCTCTAAAATCATTTATAGGAGCTTGAAACATTTTTATTGGCCATAAAACGAAATGTGGGAAGTTACATCTATTTCTCTTGTGTCAGCAAATAAGCCCGGACACTGTCTTAAACCTGTACCATTTCATCCATACCCGCTAATGGAGAGCCATTTGCTGATTTAATTGTAGATTTTGTGGGCCCATTACCAAAGCGAAAGTCACGTGACCAATATTTCTTTACCATTCTTGACATAACTACCAGGTATCCTGAGGCAGTGTGAAGTACCACACTAAAGCCATTCAGACTGTGGCATTCCCCAATCTGTTCAGAGGGACAAGCGCACTAATTTTACAGCAAAATCATTTAGAGAAAATTCAACTAGGCTAGGAATTATTTAAAAACTGTCCACAGCAAACCATTTTCAGTCGAAAGGAGCCATGGGTGGGTTTCATCAAACCTTAAATGCTCTGATGCGTATATTTTGCACGCATTTTCCGACAGACTGGGATGAATCACTGCCTTTGTTGCTGTTCATAATGACAGAAAATGTACAGGAATTAACTGAGTACAGTTCTTATGAGCTGGTTTTTAGCATAATGTGAGAGGCCCTCCTATGTGAGAGGCCCTCCTATGTGAGAGGCCCTCCTATGTGAGAGGCCCTCCTATGTGAGAGGCCCTCCTATGTGAGAGGCCCTCCTATGTGAGAGGCCCTCCTATGTGAGAGGCCCTCCTATGTGAGAGGCCCTCCTATGTGAGAGGCCCTCCTAGTGAGAGGCCCTCCTATGTGAGAGGCCCTCCTATGTGAGAGGCCCTCCTATGTGAGAGGCCCTCCTATGTGAGAGGCCCTCCTATGTGAGAAGCCCTCCTATGCATGCGAAGGGAAGGATGGATGGGGAGGACGCCTGAAAAACACACTACGACCCTTCATCAAGACTGTATGCTGCCCATCACCTGGCTAAGGTCAACTTAAAATCCTCTCAAAAACAACATGAAGCCGAGTTACAACAAGACTTTTAAGTCTCGTTTCTTTAACCCAGTAGACAAGGTGTTGGTCCAGGAGCCTGTGTCTGGTCACACCTTGAAACCATGTGTCTGGTCACACCTTGAAGCCATGTGTCTGGTCACACCTTGAAACCATGTGTCTGGTCACACCTTGAAACCATGTGTCTGGTCACACCTTGAAATCATATGTCTGGTCACTCCTTGAAACCATGTCTGGTCACACTTTGAAACCATGTGTCTGGTCACACCTTGAAACCATGTGTCTGGTCACACCTTGAAACCATGTGTCTGGTCACACCTTGAAACCATGTGTCTGGTCACACCTTGAAACCATGTGTCTAGTCACACCTTGAAACCATGTGTCTGGTCACACCTTGAAACCATGTGTCTGGTCACACCTTGAAACCATGTGTCTGGTCACACCTTGAAACCATGTGTCTAGTCACGCCTTGAAACCATGTCTCTGGTCACACCTTGAAACCATGTGTCTGGTCACACCTTGAAACCATGTGTCTGGTCACAACTTGAAACCATGTGTCTGGTCACAACTTGAAACCATGTGTCTGGTCACACCTTGAAACCATGTTTCTGGTCACACCTTGAAACCATGTGTCTGGTCACACCTTGAAACCATGTGTCTGGTCACACCTTGAAACCATGTGTCTGGTCACACCTTGAAACCATGTGTCCGGTCACAACTTGAAACCATGTGTCTGGTCATAACTTGAAACCATGTGTCTGGTCACACCTTGAAACCATGTTTTCTGGTCACACCTTGAAGCATGTGTCTGGTCACACCTTGAAACCATGTGTCTGGTCACACCTTGAAACCATGTGTCTGGTCACACCTTGAAACCATGTGTCTGGTCACACCTTGAAACCATGTGTCTAGTCACACCTTGAAACCATGTGTCTGGTCGCACCTTGAAACCATGTGTCTGGTCTCAACTTGAAACCATGTGTCTGGTCACAACTTGAAACCATGTGTCTGGTCACACCTTGAAACCATGTTTCTGGTCACACCTTGAAACCATGTGTCTGGTCACACCTTGAAACCATGTGTCTTGTCACACCTTGAAACCATGTGTCTGGTCACATCTTGAAACCATGTGTCTGGTCACACCTTGAAACCATGTGTCTGGTCACACCTTGAAACCATGTGTCTGGTCACACCTTGAAATCATATGTCTGGTCACACCTTGAAACCATGTCTGGTCACACTTTGCAACCATGTGTCTGGTCACACCTTGAAACCATGTGTCTGGTCACACCTTGAAACCATGTGTCTGGTCACACCTTGAAACCATGTGTCTAGTCACACCTTGAAACCATGTGTCTAGTCACACCTTGAAACATGTGTCTGGTCACACCTTGAAACCATTGTCTGGTCACACCTTGAAACCATGTGTCTGGTCACAACTTGAAACCATGTGTCTGGTCACAACTTGAAACCATGTGTCTGGTCACACCTTGAAACCATGTGTCTGGTCACACCTTGAAACCATATGTCTGGTCACACCTTGAAACCATGTGTCTGGTCACACCTTGAAACCATGTGTCTGGTCACAATTTGAAACCATGTGTCTGGTCACAACTTGAAACCATGTGTCTGGTCACACCTTGAAACCATGTGTCTGGTCACACCTTGAAACCATGTGTCTGGTCACACCTTGAAACCATGTGTCTAGTCACAACTTGAAACCATGTGTCTGGTCACACCTTGAAACCATGTGTACTGGTCACACACCTTGAAACCATGTGTCATGGTCACAACTTGAAACCATGTGTCTGGTCACACCTTGAAACCATGTGTCTGGTCACACCTTGAAACCATATGTCTGGTCACACCTTGAAACCATGTGTCTGGTCACACCTTGAAACCATGTGTCTGGTCACAATTTGAAACCATGTGTCTGGTCACAACTTGAAACCATGTGTCTGGTCACACCTTGAAACCATGTGTCTGGTCACACCTTGAAACCATGTGTCTGGTCACACCTTAAACCATTTCTACCCAAAACTTAAACCATTGTCTGGGTCACACCTTGAAACCATGTGTCTGGTCACACCTTAAAACCATTGTCTGGTCACAACTTAAACCCATGTGTCTGGTCACAACTTGAAACCATGTGTTGGTCACCCCTTAAAACCATGTGTCTGGTCCCCCTTGAACCATATTCTGGTCACCCCTTAAAAAACCAGTGTCTGGTCACACTTGAAACCATGTTTGGTCAAAATTTTAAAACCCTTGTTGGTTAAAACCTTGAACCAGGGTTCTGGTCACCCTTGAAACATGTTTCTGTACCCCTTAAAACATGTGTCTGGTCACACCCTTAAAAACCATTGTCGGGTTTACACCTTGAAACCAGTGTCGGTACACCTTGAAACCTGTGCTGGTCCCCTTGAAACCTTGTCTGGTCACAAAAAACCCTGTGTCTGGCACCCTTAAAACCCATGTGTCTGGTACACCTTAAAACCCATGTGCTGGTACACCTTGAACTAGTGTCTGGTCACACCTTGAAACTAGTGTCGGTCACACCTTGAAACTAGTTCTGGTCACACCTTGAAACCATGTGTCCTGGTCACACCTAAAAACTATGTGTCGGGTCAAAACCCTTAAAACCATGTTTGGTCAACCTTGAAACATGTGTCTAGTCCACCTTGAAACCATGTGTCGGTCACCCTTTGAAACTAGTGTCGGGTCAACCTTGAAACAGTTTGGTCACACCTTGAAACTAGGTCTGGTCCCCTTAAAAACTATTGCCCGGTCACACCTTAAAACCAGGGTTTTGGGCACACCTTAAACCAGTGTCGGGTCACACCTTTGAAACCATTGTCGGCACACCTTGAAACATGTTCTGATTAGAAAGAGGCAGCTCCCACCTCCCGGAAGTGGCAGCCCCCACCTCCGGAATGGGATTTCCCACCCCCCGAAGGGGCAACTCCCCCCCTCCCGGAAGTGGAGCTCCCACCTCCCGGAAGTGGGAGCTCCCACCTTCCCGGAATTTGGCAGCTCCCACCTCCCGGAAGTGGCAGCTCCACCCCCCGGGAAGTGGGAGCTCCCACCTCCCGGAAGTGGCAAACTCCCCCCACCCGGAAGTGGAGCTCCCCACCTCCCAAGTGGAGTAACCCCACCCGGAAGTGAGAGCTAGGCCCCCACCGGAAGTGAGATTTCCCCTTATTTTTTTTTTCAAATTATAAGCTCTAGGTCATCCAAGGTAATCATGGTAAAGTACTCAGGTGACCTTAAAATTCTGACAAAGTGACTTATTTCCACAGAGTCCGCTCAAGACCACTTATGTTATATTAGACAAGCTACAGCTCCTGGTTCCAAACTTTTAGATATATAATATGTATCAGCATGCATTAGGTAAATTAACTAGGATAACCCCCCCATAAAAAAGTCAGATAAAGTGAGTTACCCCAAATAACTACAAGTTATAACTACAAAGCTACATTAAGTTACCCCAAGTAACTACGTAATGGGACACTGTGTGACAGTTCTCTCTTCAATATCTACTCTGGCCAATGGTTCTGAAAATTTAATCTATTCATATACATCGTGAATCCTCTCTACCTCTAAATCAGTGTTCATTACCAACCGCAGAAGATCCAAGCTTACTAAGTAGCTTTTCTGTGGTATTAGATTTTGTTTAATTTGGTGTTATTCATGGAAAACCTTCGATCTTCAGTTCTCAAACAGATTACACAGAGGAGACAACACACTTTGTAATTCACATGTGGCCTTTTTGGTAATTTTTATTTTATTTTATATAAGCCACAAATTGTAATTAATATATTATAAAAGGAAAACCCCACATTGTAATCTTTACAGGGAAATAAACATTTCAATTTCAGTTTCAACAAGGGAAGATCGTGAGTGTGTCTACCCAGGTCAGGATCCCCTTGTTTAGTATCACATAATAACCAATACTCCTTATGTCTCCCACAGGACATATAACCAAAGGCAGCATCAATGAATGCATGCCTCTCCTCATTCGTTAATTTTCTTATACCTTAATGGGTTATCTGCCTTGGTGAGCTGACTGACTAAGCCAGTAAAGCCACCTCTAAGATTCCTTTTGATCAGATCGTATAATTCGTGGGAATGGATTGTGTCCAGCTCAATTTTAGATTTTAACAAGATGGCCCCCAACTGAATGATTCCAAATTTATATAATTATTGACAATTCGCACAGTGATTTTAAATAACATACACTGGCTACTATTCCATGTGGAGGAGGATTTTCCCAGTAAGTCATCACAAGACGTCTGTGCGTCAATACTACACATTTTATTGCAAAAATTTCTGATTCTTCCCTCGTCCTGAAGTGTAGCTCGCTCTAGAGTTCTTTTAGTCTTTTTCTCGAATGATCAAGTGGTAGCATATTTGACGTCGACCTCTCCATCCTGCAAACGTTTTCACCTGTCAAACGATGCTAATGAATAAATAACTTTGAATCATATCTCCGAGGATTACTCTAATAGATTTAAATTTAGATTTAAAAAATTTACATCGAGTTATCCCACATAAAGTTATATCTCTCTAACAGAGTAAGCACAAGTTACAACTTGAAGCCCGAGTTAACTGCAAGTTATGACTTCAACTTACAATAAGTTACATTGATTTACAAATGAAATGTTAGTACTAGTTATAATCAATATCTTTAACAGAATAGCTGCAAGTTAAATTTACCCAAAGTAACTCTATTAACTGCAAGCTACATTGAGTTATCCCAAACAAAATACTTGTTGCTCCAACTTGTATCTACAAATTATCTCTAATAAAGCACAAGTAACTCACACTCTGGGCTTCCTGTCTTTAATAAATTGTCTAATATCTGTGAAAAATGTACTCCAAATTAATTTCCATTGTTGTGTATTGCACCATTTATGCAAAATACACAGAAGGTACTGCCTATTAAATAATTGACTGACAAACTTCTCAGGTATTCTTTCCAATATATAATACACCAGTTCGTCACACCACTCCATAGCTATTTCTCCATTTTCCTTTTGTAAGCCAATTTTTAACCAGCTGTTAGTTCTGTGCAATGTTTTTCCATTTTTCCATAAGAATTGTTTCTCAATACTGCAAAATTCCAGCCAAGAGAGATTTTTCACCACTTTACACATAACAAAATCACTGAGTTTCCCTATATTTCTCATGCACTTCTGTCTCTGAGATGTGTTACTACGAGGTACCTTTAACAGATAAAGTAAAGATTTCTATCACTATACTGTGTCCTCACATTCAGAATGCAGAACTCGCCTGCCACATTCCAAAAATTAATCCATCATGCTATTAAAGAACTTGAAGGCATAGTAGCTTATCTGGACGATATACTTGTAGTTTCTGATATGTGGGATCAACATGTACTCCATCTTGAATCTGTCTTTAAGATGTACAAAATCTACTAATACTTTCTTAAAACATGATGTAGGTAGTGGCAAAGAACTACCTAAATTTACCAAGTTCCTCAGGATAAGAAATTCTTGCCTAGAATCTTTGGAATGATAGGATTCTATATAGAAGATTCTGCAAAAACTTTGCAGATGTTGTATCTCCCTAACCTCACTTACCAGTCACAAGAAAATTTTTGCTAGACCCCAACAGTGTTAAACATATCTTATGCGCTGTTTGCATACTTTTGTCTCCTGATTTTTTCAAAACCATTTGTATTACACGTTGATGATTGTGAATCGGAAATTGGGGCAATGTTACTCCAAGCTTCTGGTGAGGGTGTTCTGCAGCTTGTGACTTAATACTCAGCTAAATACCAGACCCTTCAGTGGGCCTGCTCCACTACAGAGAAGGAGGCCTTGTACTTGCGCTGGATCAGTTCGAAGTGTTCGTTAACAGCTCATCACATATTTTCATCGTCTTCAGTGACCACATCCTCTGACGTACGTTACCTTAATGAAGAACAAGAACACTCGACTTATAAGAACATAAGAAACATAAGAAATGAACACTGCAACAGGCCTACTGGCCTATGCGAGGCAGGTCCATTCTCCCACTTGCTTAAATGCCTTGACCTAGTGAGGTCAGACACGTCACTTAAGGGAGGAGCACTGCATCCGACCTAGTAGCACAAGCTAGTCAGGTCCAACTCACACCCACCCACACCCACTCATGTATTTATCTAACCTATTTTTAAAACTACACGTCTTAACGTCTATGATGGTACTTGGGAGTTTGTTCCACTCATCCACAACTCTATTACCAAACCAGTGCTTTCCTATATCCTTCCTGAATCTGAATTTTTTGCAATTTCAAGCCATTGCTGCGAGTCCTGTCTATGTTAGATAATTTTAGCACGCTATTTACATCCCCTTTATTAATTCCTGTTTTCCATTTATACACCTCAATCATATCCCACCTAATTCTACACCTTTCGAGAGAGTGCAGATTCAGGGCCCTCAGTCTATCCTCATAGGGAAGATTTCTAATACATGGGATCATCTTTGTCATCGTCCTCTGTACGTTCTCCAGAGCATTTATATCCATTCTGTAATACAGTGACCAGAACTGAGCAGCATAATCTAAATGAGGCCTAACCAAGGATATATAAAGTTGAAGAACAACCCGAGGACTTCTATTATTTATATTTCTTGCTTTGAAGCCAAGGATTCTGTTAGTTTTATTGCAAACACTAATGCACTGTTGTCTTGGTTTTAGATTACTGCTAACCAGAACTCCTAAATCCTTTTCGCAATCCACAATATTAAGATCTACATTATTTAGTTTATATGTGGCATGGTTATTTTCCTGTCTAACATTTAGAACTTTGCATCTGTCTATATTAAACTGCATCTGCCACTTCTCCGATCACTCCATCAGTCTGTTCAAATCATCCTGGAGTGCTCTAATGCTCTCATTAGAATGAATTGGACGGCCTGTTTTGGTGTCATCATCAAATTTGCTTAAGTCGCTATTTATTCCCTCATCTATGTCGTTTATGTAGATTGTGAACAATAAGGGGCCCAACACTGACCCCTGTGGAACACCGCTTGTGACGTGCCCCCATTCTCATTTCTCCCCATTTATGCAAACTCTCTGCTACCTATTTGTCAACCATGCCTCTACCCAGGAAAAAATTTCTCCTCCTCTTCCGTGTGCCTTAGGTTTCCCCAATAGCCTCTAATGTGGAACTCTGTCGAAAGCCTTACTGAAGTCCATATGCACAATATCATATTCAATACCTTGACCTACCTCCTCAAATGCCTAAGTGAAGAAAGTCAGTAAATTCGTAAGACAGAAACGCCCCTTTGTAAAACCGTGCTGAGATTCATTATTCAGTTTATGCCTTTCAAGTTGGCTACGAATTGCTTCGATAATTATTGATTCCATAAATTTTCCAACTAGGGAGGTAAGTTCTAGAGTTCGAAGCGAAGACCTGTCACCAGCCCTGTAAATAGGTATTATATTTAACATTTTCCATTTATCAGGCACTATGCTAATTTGTAGTGATATGTTGAAAAGGTTAGCCAAAGGTATGCTAAGTTTCTCTTTAACACCCTTGCAAACAGTTCATCAGGGCCTGGGGATTTGTTAGCTTTTAATTTCTCTATTTGTCTGAGAACCATATCACTCGTTACTGCAATCGCGCATAGTTTATTATCGTCATGTTCTACATAATCTATTATTTCTGGAATTTTGCTAGTATTTCCTGAGTAAAAACTGAGAGGAAGTAAGTATTGAAAATTTCTCACATATCCTTATCACTATCAGTGATCTGACCTGAGTTACTCTTAAGTGGGCCTATCTTGTCCCTAATCTTACTTCTGTATACTGAAAGAACCCTTTTGGGTTAGTCTTCGAATCCCTTGCGACCTTAGCCTCATAATCCCTTTTTGCTTTTCTTATTCCTTTTTTCTCTCTTTAATTGAGTATATTGATTTCTTAACTGCCCATCCCCTCTTTTGATACGCCTATATATGCATCTCTTGTGACCAATGGGATGTTTTAATCTATTGTTCATTCATTTGGATAATTTTTGTTAGATCTAATTTCCCTACTCGGAATAAAAGTTGTCTGGGCAGCTAGAACTATGCTCTGAAAAGCATCATATTGGCAACCAAGATCACCTACCTGACCCATAGTCAGGACATCCCAATTTAGCCCACCAAGATAATTTTTCAGTCCCATGAAATCGGCCAAGTGAAAGTCTTGGACAGAGATTTGACTGCAGTTATCTGGGTAATTCCATGATATATTGAAGCTAAGTGATGTGTGATCGCTTTCCCCAAGCTCATCATTAACCTCAAGATTATTAATTAGTGATTCTTTGTTGGCAACAACCAAGTCAAGTAGACTATTTCCACTAGTTGGTTCTGTCACAAACAGTTTTAAAAGGAATCCTGAACCGTATCAAGAAAGTCACTAGATTCAAGATTTCCTTTCATTGGACATTATGGTTGCAACCGCACAATATCTCTCTACGCCACACTGCTGGCCATGTGGTGTATGGAGAGGGCTAACACCCTCTCCAGTACTTAATTTGTTAAGATGTGTTAAAGACAAAATGAGTAGTAAACTCTTTTTTCCCTTATGATCATAAAGTAAAATTTAAAATAATTTGGCCATAAGGTTTTTTAATAAGGGGACACTTGGTCCCATCTGCAAGTGTCTTGAACCTACGCTAGCCCTATTGTCTGCTGTCTTGATCTAAGGTTGTGTCTGGCTTGGAAGTCCTTTTGAGTTGAACACTACCTAATGAGTTGGATGGTGAGAAGAAAGGCAGTTCCATTAGCTTTTCATGCCATGGTGGCACACTACCCATGGAGGATGCTTACTGCAGGCTATTAGAACACTTTTGGGATGGGGTGGGGTATGCTATGACTATGTTACACTATATTTGACATATGTCACACACCCATGAAGGCATATCCCCCGATAAGCAAACCAGGCTCTAAGGTTTAATGAGCAGGGGTCTCATCATTATTCCAGTAACTTGGCTCAACCCGCCTATCACAAGAAAGCATGTCATAGTTGTAAATCAATGTTGTACACTTGTGAAGCATCCTTGGTAGACTTATCTTCACAGTTGGTTGTTATGGTTCTCACCCATTCTCTGTGTTTCTGCCTGGAGGGACTCATTTATTCTAATTTATATGTTGGTTGTAATGGTTCTCACCCATTCTCCGTGTTTCTGCCTGGAGGGACTCATTTATTCTAATTTATATTGTAAAAACACTAGTTTTACAGCTTTTTTCGAAGGACCTTGGCTCGTAGTTTATTTATACAGTGTAGTATAAAAAATTTGGACCATGATGTGCTCTTTATCCAGTTCGAAGGACCAATCTGTGGTAAAATTTATGTCACCAAATTATGGTTAAATAAACTTGTAGAACAAACAAAGTAACTTTGTATCAATAATGAGGATACTTAGCTTTGTTTACCTGGAGTTTACCTGGAGAGAGTTCCGGGGGTCAACGCCCCCGCGGCCCGGTCTGTGACCAGGCCTCCTTAGGTCAGTGTCCCAGGATGCGACCCACACCAGTCGACTAACACCCAAGTACCCATATTACTGATGGGGAACATAGACAACAGGTGGAAAGAAACACGTCCAATGTTTCTACTCTGGCTGGGAATCGAACCCAGGCCCTCACCGTGTGAAGCGAGAGCGTTAACCACCAGGCCACCAGAGCTGTCTCTGCCCAATCACAGCCTCTGATGATTGTCACCTTCGATGTGAAACAGATGTTCTATAACCACATGGCTGTCGGGAATAAGTGCTTATAAGGATAATTACCCCTAGGGGCGTTGTGTCAGTATTTCATTGAATAACTGAATACTGACAAGAGCCTTATACTCACTTGTGTTGGGCTAAAATGCCTGCCTATTACCGAGTTTATGGTAATCTACCTAGATCGTACATTAGTTCTCAGCTGCGCAATCAATAGAACCACCATACATCAAAGCAGACTTACCTGGGTTTGTGTATCAGAACCTTACAAATGATTTGGGTATCAGTGTCTTGATTGAAGAATAGTGTCTTTGAGTGCACACATCTTCCCCTCAGTCTGGAAATTCGCAACACTCGCTGGTTACGCTTTCATCAAGATTTGTTTATTGTCCACCATACTGTCACTAAAGAAGCTTTGCACACGTCTTTGTAATAGGTTTATTGTTATTATGGAGATTGTCTTTGAGCACACAAATGTGCGGATCAGTGTTCTTTGTTCATTATCTGGGCGTTACTGTTTCCCCTTGCAGGTTTTAAAGCAATCTGAAGGCACCACAGCGCCTTCCACCTCTGCTGTCCTTAGCCACAAAGGAAAAGCTGATTTTCCACCATGAAGCAATGCAGAATGCTTGAATCTTGCTGTCTAGGCATAAACAGTTCATGCTATCTTTAACATGGTAATAAAGTGGGTGCAGGATTTTCTTTTATTGTTCTGCTAAGAGGTCTATTTTCTTTTACTAATCTACACATGATTGCAACACTGGTCAGCAATGTCGTGGCTTACTGGCTATCAGCCCCTCTGGAGGGCTGACTCCCTCAGAAGGTTTAAAGGGGCTGATACCCCATCCCCCTCCTGGTGAAATTCTCTCCACACATGTCACCCTGATTTACACTTTCTACTTGTGCAGGAAATTTATTCTTTGTAAATCCGCTGAAGCAAAGTAGTGTTATCATGCATATGTTCACACATGATGTTCGCCAGTGAATGGCTAGTATGTTCCATCCCTCGTTTCTTCTTTCACAATGGTGAAGGTAAGGTACTACTGCCTCTACGTGAAGGTAAGGTACTACTGCCTCTACGTGAAGGTAAGGTACTACTGCCTCTACGTGAAGGTAAGGTACTACTGCCTCTACGTGAAGGTAAGGTACTACTGCCTCTACGTGAAGGTAAGGTACTAAATGCCTCTACGTGAAGGTAAGGTACTACTGCCTCTACGTGAAGGTAAGGTACTACTACCTCTACGTGAAGGTAAGGTACTACTGCCTCTACGTGCACCTGCCTGATCACCTGTACCATCCTGGTACACATCACAAGCAGTCTTAATTTTCACTCTACACTTGCAACTCTTGCTCTTATCTCGCAAACATTGATGCCAAGGTCTCAATCACTCTTACATCTTAACAGTAAGACTTGTTTGTCCCTCAACTGCTCGTAAAACGCTGTTAACTTTGTAAGAGCTGCTTGAGTTTCACATATTTATACTACTAGTTCATATCACTCACTAGCTATTAACACTTACAAAAAATAATAGTGTTGCTGTATCATACTTATAGCAGTCAGAAGATTGTATCGCCTATTTAAAAACATACCTGCGTAAATCTTAATTACTTGAGAGAGAGAGAGTGGGGGGGGAGGGTGGGGAGGAGTTCCCCAACCAGATGGTTGGGGAACACTAGAAGCATCGGATCATAGGACTTTAAAATGGTAATGGTGAAAGTTACAGATCTTATTCACAGGTGAAAACAGACTATATTTTAAAGTCTACCGAAAACCTATATAGAAGAACTATCTTTTACATTTCTTCTCACATCATGACACCAGAACTAAAAGAGGGGTAGTTATAGGCTTCTTCCTGAGAGCTTACAGAATTTCCAGTCAGTTGTTCCTCGAGGAAGAATGTACACACATTACACAGTCATGCAGCTCGCTACACTCTCCTTTGCAATTCACATGTGATTAAAGGAACACGTAACACACATTCTTAACAAGACTAACACTAATCCAGTTGAAGTGAAGCCTCCCAGTTACATCGTTCTACCGGTCAGCGACGTTGCAGTTGTCTCTAAAATACTTGGCAGAAAACTTGTTAAAACATCCTCAGCTCTTCAACACCCGTTTAAAACTTAGTACAGAAACCCAGACACTAGCGCAAGAGTGTACACATTACCATGTGGGGGATGTGACAAAATATATGTGGAGAAAAAAGCGAGATGTCTGGATACTAGGATCAGAAAGCACTAGAACGCCTGCAACCGTGATGACCGTAAAAACGTGTGTGTCCAACACAGAGACGATGCTGGACACCTCATGAAGTTCACTGAGGCTAGATTAGTCCTTAAGAAAAAAGATTTACGACGACGTAAGCATATACAGTATACAGGCTGCCTTGATTTCTTTCAGTAACACTATCCATCAAATATACAGAAGTTACACTATTTCCAAATTGTTGATCAACAGGATATTAGATAAATGGTTCAAGGAACCGACAAGTTGATAAAATAGTCACAGGTGCAACATTTGGGTATCTAAATTGAGGAAACGTTACGCCACACAGTGGCTTCATCAGTCCATACAAAGGTAAATGGTGAAGAACAGGAATTTGAGGGAATGATTCCCTCAGTCTTGAGTCGCTGTAATCAGTCCATCAATCTTGAAAAGAATACATCATATGCGGGAACAAGGAAATTCTTCACCTCTTCACTTGCCTAACCTTTACGTATGACCTACTTCCACATTCGGATTTGTCAAGTGTGATACCACCTACGGCTGCTGCACCTCACCTGTCTACAGTATATAAGCCACTTTTTCGCACATGTGCTGAATTATTTTCAAGATTGATGGACTGATTACAGCAACTCAAGGCTGAGGGACTGGTTACCTCAAACTCCTCCTGTTCTTCACCATTCTCCTTTGTATGGACTGATGAAGCCACTGTGTGGAGAAACGTTTCCTCAATAAAGATACCCAAGTGTTGCACATGTGTCTAATTTATCAACAGGATATTACCCATTCTGGAGACCGCTGTAACGTGATGTTGACAAGTCCTTGTGAAACCCAACCAGTCTCAGCACAGTTGTACTACCACCACTACTACTAATACTATTACTAGTACTACCACCACTATTACTACTACCACCACCCTTCTCGGGGCTTACCACCTGACTCCTACCACTATATATACTCGCTGAAGAACAGAAAGGCACAAACAACAATTATACAAAAAACACGCACATAGGAGAAAGAAACTTGTGAGGACATTTGAGTCCGACTTGTATCAACAATAACTAGTCACACACTCGTTCTTAACTGTCTCTGTATTTGGACTGAAGAGCCCATCGTGGCGAAACGTTTCCATTAATATATGTCCTGAGTTGTGCATAAGGTCTTTCTCCTAACCTTCAGTAGCCCACTGGGCTCAGGATCAGTATCCTCACAAGACTCACAAGCTGTACTTACACTCTCAAGAAATCCATGACCAGTAGCTCAAAATCCTCATTAGACTGGAGCTGTACTCACACACCTAAGATGTTCAGATGCTGAAACTCAAACCTGTCAAGAGCTTCGGAATCCTAGAAAAAATCTTTTTTTTTCCATGCACGTTTCACCTCCCAATTTTAAAAAGTTCTTTTTAAATTTAGTAATTAAATACAAGAGAAGGGGTTACTAACTCACTGCTCCCGGCACTTTAGTCGCCTCTTGCGACACGCATGGCTGGCTTACGAAGAAAAGATTCTTGACCACTACCCCATGGAGAGGAAACAAAATAAATAAGAACACGAAACTATTAAGAAAATAGAAGAAAACTCAGATGGATGTGCATGTACATTAATATGTAGTGTGACACAAGTGTAAGTAGAAGTAGCAAGATGTGTCTATTATCCTGTGTGTTTATAAGACAGAAAGAAAAGACACCAACAATCCTACCATTATGTAAAACAATTACAGGTTTCCGTTACACACTCGTTTGGCAGGACGGTAGTACCTCCCTGGGTGGCTGCTGTTTAGGACAAACTGGAAAGTGTCTTGTGGCCAGAGTTAAACAACATAAATATTCAATAACTACTGGACAAGAGTCCGGTGTTTTGTTCATTCATGTGAGAGAAAACAGGACAATGTGTAAATCTGGACTAATGCCAAAGAATTACTTTCCTGTAACTCTACAGCTCAACGAAATATTGTGTAATCATCTCTCATTAAGCATGATGCACAATATATTTCAAATTTGAAATCTGGAAATCTATAAACTTGATAATTTGGAAGTTCAGAATATTGTTCATAATCTTAAAGGTAAAACCATTTTTCACTAAAATACACTTATTTCTGCGTGGTGCATTGATATGTAAAAATTGCTTGTGAGGTCAGAACGTACAGGAGGAGATTGAAACAACTTGAATCCATGCTTGAGGCTGACTGACGTGCCCGGGCTGGGAAAGAAACATGGCTTGTGAACCAGGCTGCCCAGCTTATGTGGCATTTGTGGCTGAGTGGTAAGAATGCTGCCTGGGAATCTTGACCGTCTCAGTAGCAGTATCGAGTCCTGCTGACTGCGATCTATCTCTGCATATATATATATATATATATATATATATATATATATATATATATATATATATATATATATATATATATATATATATATATATATATATATATATATATATATATATATATATATATATATCAATGCACCACGCAGAAACAAGCGGGTATAAGCAGCAGGAGTCGAGACCACTACAGGGAAACTGACAAGGCTCCCAAAGTGACGTTCTTCTCCACTAAGCCACAAATGCCTCAAAAGCTGGCCAGCCTGGTTTACAAGCCATGTTTCTTTTCCAGCCCGAGCACGTCAGTGAGCCTTAAGCATGGATTTAATCTATTTCAGTCTCCTCCTTTATGTTCTGACCTCACAAGCGATTTTTATATATCAATGCATCATGCAGAAACAGGGTCAGAGCGTCACTTCGGGAGCTTCACCAGTCTCCCTGCAGTGGATAACAAAAAAGGCACAATACCGTGACTGGAACGATACACAAATAACCCGCACATAAAAGAGAGAAGCTCACGACGACGTTTCGGTCCGACTTGGACCATTGACCAGTGACTTTGTCAATGGCCCAAGTCGGACCGAAACGTCGTCGTAAGCTTCTCTCTTTTATGTGCGGGTTATTTATGTATCCCTGCAGTGGGTTCAACTCCTGCTGCCTGAGATCTTTCTCTGTATATAGGTACCCTGGAGAACAGAACGCTGTTCTCCTCAGCTCGCGTTTAGACTCTGTTTTTGTAATGTATGTTTCCGTTGGTGAGCTGGAACAAACACCTCATAACTTTATGCAATTCGTTTCACAGAAAATTATCTAGAGTTCGTGATTTGTGACGTTTTCTGAGGGAGTATTGAGAGACTCTCGCTATGCTTTAAGTCCCTACACCTATTGTGTTCTGGTAACTATGCACTTTCATGGTCGGAGTTTGGAAGTTTCTGAACTCAGTTCCAGTAATAGAGTTCTATTTTGCCTTATGTGGAGGATTTACCGATGGTTACCAGTTAAGGTCGCGTTTGGTCTCCCTCTTTCTTGCCTTGTACTGTGCCGTTCACTGCTGCTTCCTGCATTATTGCTGCTTGATAAATTGGTCGGTCTATTGTTCTAGCAAGCTGTTGTATTGCCTCTATTGGTTAGAAGTTAGCTTATCTAGGGTTTTGCTTTGTCAGTTACATTCTACGTCGAGTCGTCTAACCGAGTACACATATACACATAAAGTACTCTTGTACATTTGAGTACATTTCCTAACATTAACGCACCAGAGTATATTTTTGTGTACAGTATGCAGATAAGGTACTTATCTCACCATTTAAATTTTATGTACAAATTAAAGCTAATAAGTATAATACGTAAAATTACTGAATATTTATATCAAGAATTTTGTAGGAGCCAATATCCATAATTATTAAATTTACGATTATTATAAATATTATTCCACCTAGACACATTTTTATTATTAAAGTTCTCAACTTTTATTTGATTGAACTGTAATTATTTAGTTATAAATCCAAAGCACAATTGAGAAGCTCAATATAATATAGGACAACTCGACTAGAATTCTAACAAACTATTACCAAACTAGAAACAGGCTAGATGCTAGAAGCGGATCAATACGTTGACCTTCTAGTTTTCTCTGGAAATATCTATGCCAATAGATGTCGCATTTTGTAACATTTTGTAACAACTTATATAACACCTTAGTGCAATTACAGTTGAGAGTCTTGTGCCTTTTTTATATTATTAGATTAAACTCAGTTGTACTATACTCAATACCAAATTCATTATATTAGACCATATTGCAATTACTAGTGAGAGACTGGTGCTATTTTTAATTTGTATTGTTATATTATTAGATTAAATCTAGTTGTACTATAGCTCATTCTAGCTCAAAACATAGACTCCACAAAAGTCATTATATTAGACCTTAGTGCAATTATTTGATTACCACTTTATTGTTCACCACAACTTATATTAGTCCCTTTTATTTTATAATTTTATATTATAATTCTAACTTTAAAGAATTACCTTTAAAGTACTACCTACTATCATATTCCCAAGCTCCATTATTTGATCATCACTTTATTTGTTCACCACAAATTATTTTAGTCCCTTTTATATTGTCTCTTTTATTTTAGCTTTAAAAAACTACCTTAGCTCATTATTTTTACATTTGTTAAATAATTCAGGTGCTATTTTTTTAGCTTTAGAATATTTACTTTGTTTTATACTTAATTCTAACTATAGATTCACTACAAATCTTATGATTACAAGCATTGATCCTGATACCAACCTCTTATTTAATGACTTAAATGATTCAAACAGTTACTGTAATTACTACACAGCAGAACAATCAAAGGCACTTCTCAGTGCCAACAACAACATAACTATCTTTAACTACAATATCAGATCTTTAAGCAAGCATTATTATGACCTCCTAGCATTACTAAATTCCTTACATGCCAGTATGTCCATCATTACACTAACTGAAACCTGGCTAAAGCCTGATAGTACAGATGTCTATGCCATTCCTGGTTAACACAGCCATACACAACTGTAGGCCAGACCAACAAGGGGGTGGCACAGCCATATACTACTAGACCAACTAGAATGTATCACTAATACTTGCACAAGGGATGAACATGGGGAATATATAATAGCTAAATTCAAATCCAAATACCTACAAAAACCTCTCACATTGATAAACATCTACAGAGTTCCACAATCAAACATTAGCCAATTTAGTCAAAACCTAGGAAGTATGATAACTGATGCACGCATGAAAAAGATCACTTACTACTCTCAGGTGACTTCAATATAAATCTCCTGCAAGACCAGGACCCACACGTTACTGAATTCACAAACACAATGAGTAACTGCATGTTGCTACCAACAGTAACAAAACCTACAAGAGTTACGAGACTATTGTTTCCCTACTTGACCACATCTGGACCAACACCATATCCCTTTAAAATCAGGCATAATTACAGATAATACCACAGACCACTACCCTACTTTCCTCATAACAACTCTTGGTAAAATACCCAAGACACTACTAAAGTCACCTTCAGACTTCACAATGAGGCAGCCATTAATAACTTCACAACAGCAGTAACAAACATTGACTGGCACACTGAGCTAGAAATCTATACAGATATTGACGAACGTTTTAATAATTTTCTAAAAAAGACCCAATACCTCTATAACAAGCACTGCCCTAAAAAAACTAAACAGATGACAGCTAAGAGACTGAACAGTCCCTGGCTAACACCCAGCATTCTCAAATCCATAAATACAAAACACCGATATGAAAAACAGTACAGAATGGGTCTCATAACAAGAGACCAAACAAAACGTTACTCGTCAATCCTAACCAGCCTAATGAGAAGGGCAAAAAAACTGTATTATGAGAACAGATTATCCAACTTACGAGGTGATATAAAAAAGACCTGGAAGACCCTATCAGAAATTCTGGAAACAAAAAAGATATCACGAAATAGCGAAATAAAAAATTTGCAAAATCAGATGAACCCCAACTCCCACCAACAGAAACAGCAAACAGACTCAATGATTTCTACTCCACTATAGGACAAATCCTTGCCAATAAAATCCCAAGCTCAGATACCCCACCAAATGACTACCTCACTGGCAACTACCCGAACACACTGTTCCTAGCTCCGACTAACCCATACGAAGTCTCCCTTATTATCAACACACTAAAAAACAAGGCAGGAGATTTAAATACCTTACCACCCTTTATATACAAAAAAGTGTCACAAGTACTATCACCAATCATTGCAACACTCTTTAACAAATCCATTGAATCCTCCACCTTCCCTACAGCTCTCAAAATAGCAAGGGTCACCCCGATCCATAAAGGAGGAGACCAAACAGAGTTGAATAACTATAGGCCAATATCCAATTTACACCCTCTCTCAAAAATCTTCGATAAATTAATTCATAAACGAATCTACTCCTGCCTCATCTCCCAAAACATACTCAACCCCTGTCAATTTGGATTCAGGCCTAATAAAAATACTAATGATGCTATTATACACATGCTAGAACATATATACACTGCAATAGAGAAAAAAGAAGTCCCACTGGGGATCTTCATTGACTTACGTAAAGCTTTTGATACAGTGACCATGACTTGCCCAGTAAAATTGTCACACTATGGGATTAGAGGCACCCCCAACACCTCAAGTCTTCCTCAGCAACAGAAGCCAATATGTGTATGCAAATGGGGCAAGCTCTTCCGCTCAACCAATTACGTTGGTTCCCACAGGGAAGTGTCCTTGGCCCTCTTCTCTTTCTCCAATACATAAATGACCTTTCCAAATGCTTCGCAATTACTCAAACCCACACTTTTTTGCAGAGACACTACATACGTCTTCTCTCACCCAAGCCCAGTCACGCTAGCCAATACTGTAAATACCGAATTACAGAAAATATCTACCTGGATGAGGACTAACAAACTACACTAAACATTGACAAAACCTACTTCATTCGTTTGGTAACAGAGCTACAGATGTCCCTCTTAACATAACGATAAACGGATCACCTATCACAAAGCTAACAGAGGGAAAATTCTTAGGAATCCACCTTGTAATAGACTCAAATTTCATACACATATACAACAAATTTCTAAGAAAATTTCCAAGACTGTGGGCATACTATCGAAGATAGGGGTACTATGTTCCACAGTCAGCCCTCCTGGCCCTTATCACTCTCTTATTTACCCCTATCCACCTATGGAATTTGTGCAGGGGGCTCAACAACAATTAACCATCTCAGACCACTAATTCCCAACAAAATGCTGCATTTTAGAATGATAACAAAATTCTCACTACAGGCAACACACTCCACCAAAATTCAATACACTAAACCTAACCCCATACAAAACATCCATACTTATTACTGCACCTATTACATACATAGAACACTTAACTCTGATATTAACCCTCCCCTCAAACATCTCCTTACCAACCTCAACAGAACACATGACCATAACACAAGGTACAGATCACTCTTTGATGTTCCTCGTGTCCATCTCACACTATGCAAAAACTCAATGGACATAAAAGGCCCTAAAATCTGGAATTCATTACCTGTAAATATAAAAGAAACACAACCTATTTATAAATTCAAGTCTCTTCTCAAAGATCATTTACTCACTCAAAACCAAATAAATACTGAATAACTGAACCTTATAAATTGTATATCCTATATGTTACTCACAATTATATCACACAAATGTTAAACCTAGGACCCAATCTAACTTTGTTATTTTTTTAAATACACTCCAGATCATAAAAATCTTTGAAAGGGTCCTAAGAAGCAAGATCACCACCCATCTAGAAACCCATCAGTTACACAACCCAGGACAACATGGGTTTAGAACAGGTCGCTCCTGTCTGTCTCAACTATTGGATCACTACGACAAGGTCCTAAATGCACTAGAAGACAAAAAGAATGCAGGTGTAATATATACAGACTTTGCAAAAGCCTTCGACAAGTGTGACCATGGCGTAATAGCCCACAAAATGTGTGCTAAAGGAATAACAGGAAAAGTCGGTCGATGGATCTATAATTTCCTCACTAACAGAACACAGAGAGTAGTCGTCAACAAAGTAGAGTCCGAGGCAGCTACGGTGAAAAGCTCTGTTCCACAAGGCACAGTACTCGCTCCCATCTTGTTCCTCATCCTCATATCCGACATAGACAAGGATGTCAGCCACAGCACCGTGTCTTCCTTTGCAGATGACACCCGAATCTACATGACAGTGTCTTCCATTGCAGACACTGCAAGGCTCCAGGCGGACATCAACCAAATCTTTCAGTGGGCTGCAGAAAACAATATGAAGTTCAACGATGAGAAATTTCAATTACTCAGATATGGTAAACATGAGAAATTAAATCTTCATCAGAGTACAAAACAAATTCTGGCCACAAAATAGAGCGAAACACCAACGTCAAAGACCTGGGAGTGATCATGTCGGAGGATCTCACCTTCAAGGACCATAACATTGTATCAATCGCATCTGCTAGAAAAATGACAGGATGGATAATGAGAACCTTCAAAACTAGGGAGGCCAAGCCCATGATGACACTCTTCAGGTCGCTTGTTCTATCTAGGCTGGAATATTGCTGCACACTAACAGCACCTTTCAAGGCAGGTGAAATTGCCGACCTAGAAAATGTACAGAGAACTTTCACGGCGCGCATAACGGAGATAAAAGACCTCAATCATTAGGAGCGCTTGAGGTTCCTAAACCTGTATTCCCTGGAACGCAGGAGGGAGAGATACATGATTATATACACCTGGAAAATCCTAGAGGGACTAGTACCGAACTTGCACACGAAAATCACTCACTACGAAAGCAAAAGACTTGGCAGACGATGCAACATCCCCCCAATGAAAAGCAGGGGTGTCACTAGCACGTTAAGAGACCATACAATAAGTGTCAGGGGCCCGAGACTGTTCAACTGCCTCCCAGCACACATAAGGGGGATTACCAACAGACCCCTGGCAGTCTTCAAGCTGGCACTGGACAAGCACCTAAAGTCAGTTCCGGATCAGCCGGGCTGTGGCTCGTACGTTGATTTGCGTGCAGCCAGCAGCAACAGCCTGGTTGATCAGGCTCTGATCCACCAGGAGGCGTGGTCACAGACCGGGCCGCGGGGGCGTTGACCCCCGGAACTCTCTCTCTCCAGGTAAACCTAACATAATACTCCATTCTACTGAATGTACAACAATGCATGCAACCATATGACCTGTCTTTGTAATACTCACTTGTGCTTTATAGTAATCTGTTTACATTAATGTTTTATCACTGATTTCATCATTGCTTAGTTAATCTTAAGTTAATTTTAAGCCAGCCCGTAATGCTATGCATATAAGTGGCTTTCGCATGCTGCTCTTACCTGTATTTTTTGTACCTCTGTATGTATGCTTAAATTACTAAATAAATAAATAAAAAATAAATAAATAAATACATTAGAATGTTATCATTCCGTGTTATTCCTTTTGTGCGATAAATTTCTCGGGTGACGCAGCCAGTGATTATCGATTAATATTTGTTTCTTAACTAATGGATGTTGCATTATGACTCGCGAAATCGTAATAACAAGATTACAAACCACTGTACGGATGGGGATCGAACTCACGGCAAGTGAGTCGTAAAACTCCAGGCCCGTGCGTAAGTCTCTGGCCTCACGCACTGGCCTGGAGCTTTAAGACTCACTTGCCATGAGTTCGAGTCCCACCCGTACCGTCGTTTGGATGTTGCATTACTCGAAATGTGATCACACTTATACTTATCATTCCTGTTTTGTCATCTTTACAATATTTGCTACAGTTTTTGGATGTTTTCTTAGCTAGAAAGAAGGCTTGGTATATGGAAGGTGAGTCTACAAAGGGCCATACCCCTTACATTTGTTTTACAAGAGTCTAACAGTACTAGGAGCTTAGTAAAAGATTTCTAAGTTTCGTAGGAGCCTCATAACACGTAGTAGCCTCATAACACGTAGGTGCCTCATAACATGTAGGAGCCTCATAACATGTAGGAGCCTCATAACATATAGGAGCCTCATAACATGTAGGAGCCTCATAACATGTAGGAGCCTCATAACATATAGGAGCCTCATAACATGTAGGAGCCTCATAACACGTAGGAGCCTCAAAACACGTAGGAGCCTCATAACATGTAGGAGCCTCATAACATGTAGGAGCCTCATAACACATAGGAGCCTCATAACATGTAGGAGCCTCATAACACGTAGGAGCCTCATAACACGTAGGAGCCTCATAACACGTAGGAGCCTCATAACACGTAGGAGCCTCATAACACGTAGGAGCCTCATAACACGTAGGTGCCTCATAACATGTAGGAGCCTCATAACATGTAGGAGCCTCATAACATATAGGAGCCTCATAACATGTAGGAGCCTCATAACATGTAGGAGCCTCATAACATATAGGAGCCTCATAACATGTAGGAGCCTCATAACACGTAGGAGCCTCAAAACACGTAGGAGCCTCATAACATGTAGGAGCCTCATAACAGTAGGAGCTCATAACACATATGGAGCCTCATAACAGTAGGAGCCTCATAACACGTAGGAGCCTCATAACACGTAGGAGCCTCATAACACGTAGGAGCCTCATAACACGTAGGAGCCTCATAACACGTAGGAGCCTCATAACACGTAGGTGCCTCATAACACGTAGGTGCCTCATAACACGTAGGTGCCTCATAACACGTAGGAGCCTCATAACACGTAGGAGCCTCATAACACGTAGGAGCCTCATAACACGTAGGAGCCTCATAACACGTAGGAGCCTCATAACACGTAGGTGCCTCATAACACGTAGGAGCCTCATAACACGTAGGAGCCTCATAACACGTAGGAGCCTCATAACACGTAGGAGCCTCATAACATGTAGGAGCCTCATAACACGTAGGAGTCTCACAACATGTAGGAGCCTCATAACACGTAGGAGCCTCATAACACGTAGGAGCCTCATAACATGTAGGAGCCTCATAACACGTAGGAGCCTCATAACACGTAGGAGCCTCATAACACGTAGGTGTCTCATAACATGTAGGAGCCTCATAACACGTAGGAGCCTCATAACACGTAGGAGCCTCATAACATGTAGGAGCCTCATAACATGTAGGAGCCTCATAACATGTAGGAGCCTCATAACACGTAGGTGCCTCATAACATGTAGGAGCCTCATAACATGTAGGAGCCTCATAACACGTAGGTGCATCATAACATGTAGGAGCCTCATAACATGTAGGAGCCTCATAACACGTAGGAGCCTCATAACATGTAGGAGCCTCATAACATGTAGGATCCTCATAACACGTAGGAGCCTCATAATATGTAGGAGCCTCATAACATGTAGGAGCCTCATAACACGTAGGTGCCTCATAACATGTAGGAGCCTCATAACATGTAGGAGCCCCATAAAACGTAGGAACATCATAACATGTAGGAGCCTCATAACATGTAGGAGCCTCATAACACGTAGGAGCCTCATAATATGTAGGAGCCTCATAACATGTAGGAGCCTCATAACACGTAGGTGCCTCATAACATGTAAGAGCCTCATAACATGTAGGAGCCTCATAACATGTAGGAGCCTCATAACATGTAGGAGCCTCATAACATGTAGGAGCCTCATAACAACGTAGGAGCCTCATAACATGTAGGAGCCTCATAACATGTAGGAGCCTCACAACACGTAGGAGCCTCATAACATGTAGGAGCCTCATAACATGTAGTATCCTCATAACACGTAGGAGCCTCATAACACGTATGACCCTCATAATATGTAGGAGCCTCATAGCATGTAGGAGCCTCATAACACGTAGGTGCCTCATAACATGTAGGAGCCTCATAACATATAGGAGCCTCATAACACGTAGGAGCCTCATAACATGTAAAAACCTCATAACATGTAGGAGCCTCATAACACGTAGGAGCCTCATAACTTGTAGGAGCCTCATAACACGTAGGTGCCTCATAACACGTAGGAGTCTCATAACATGTAGGAGCCTCATAACATGTAGGAGCCTCATAACACTTAGGTGCCTCATAACACGTAGGTGCCTCATAACATGTAGGAGCCTCATAGCATGTAGGAGCCTCATAACACGTAGGAGCCTCATAACACGTAGGCGCCTCATAACACGTAGGTGCTTCATAACACGTAGGGGCCTCATAACACGTAGGAGCCTCATAACACGTAGGCGCCTCATAACGCGTAGGCGCCTCATAACACGTAGGTGCCTCATAACACGTAGGAGCCTCATAACACGTAGGTGCCTCATAACACGTAGGGGCCTCATAACACGTAGGAGCCTCATAACACGTAGGCGTCTCATAACACGTAGGCGCCTCATAACACGTAGGTGCCTCATAACACGTAGGCGCCTCATAACACGTATGAGCCTCATAACACGTAGGCGCCTTATAACACGTAGGTGCCTCATAACATGTAGGAGCCTCATAACACGTAGGCGCCTCATAACACGTAGGTGCCTCATAACACGTAGGTGCTTCATAACACGTATGAGCCTCATAACACGTAGGTGCCTCATAACACGTAGGTGCCTCATAACACGTAGGTGCCTCATAACACGTAGGTGCCTCATAACACGTAGGTCCCTCATAACACGTAGGAGCCTCATAACATGTAGGAGCCTCATAACACGTAGGTGCATCATAACACGTAGGTGCCTCATAACACGTAGGTGCCTCATAACACGTAGGGGCTCATAACACGTAGGTGCCTCATAACACGTAGGTGCCTCATAACACGTAGGAGCCTCATGACATGTAGGAGCCTCATAACACGTAGGTGCCTCATAACACGTAGGTGCCTCATAACACGTAGGTGCCTCATAACACTAGGTGGTCCTCACATAACACGTAGGTGCCTCATAACACGTATGTGCCTCATAACACGTAGGAGCCTCATAACACGTAGGTGCCTCATAACACGTAGGTGCCTCATAACACGTAGGTGCCTCAAAACACGTAGGTGCCTCATAACACGTAGGTGCCTCATAACACGTAGGTGCCTCATAACACGTAGGAGCCTCATAACATGTAGGAGCCTCATAACATGTAGGATCCTCATAACACGTAGGAGCCTCGTAATATGTAGGAGCCTCATAACATGTAGGAGCCTCATAACACGTAGGTGCCTCATAACATGTAGGAGCCTCATAACATGTAGGAGCCCCATAACACGTAGGAACATCATAACATGTAGGAGCCTCATAACATGTAGGAGCCTCATAACACGTAGGAGCCTCATAATATGTAGGAGCCTCATAACATGTAGGAGCCTCATAACACGTAGGTGCCTCATAACATGTAAGAGCCTCATAACTTGTAGGAGCCTCATAACATGTAGGAGCCTCATAACATGTAGAGCCTCATAACAACGAGTGAGCCTCATAACAGTAGAGAGCCTCATAACATGTAGGAGCCTCATAACACGTAGGAGCCTCATAACACGTAGGAGCCTCATAACATGTAAAAACTCTAACAGTAGGAGCCTCAAACACGTAGGAGCCTCATACATAAGGACCTCATAACACTAGGAGCTCACAACATGTAGGAGCCTCATAAACGTAGAGCCTTATAACACGTAGGAGCCTCATAACATGTAGGAGCCCATAACACGTAGAGCCTCATAACACGTAGAGCCTCATAACAGAGGTTCTCATAACATGTAGGAGCCTCATAACACGTAGGAGCCAAAACACAGTAGAGCCTCATAACATGTAGGAGCCTCATAACATGTAGGAGCCTCATAACATGTAGGAGCCTCATAACACTAGGTGCCTCATAACATTAGGAGCCTCATAACATGTAGGAGCCTCATAACACGTAGGTGCATCATAACAGTAAGGAGCCTCATAACATGTAGGAGCCTCATAACACGTAGGAGCCTCATAACATGTAGGCCTACAATAACATGTAGGATCCTCATAACAGTAGGAGCCTCATAATAGTAGGAGCCTCATAACATGTAGGAGCCTCATAACACGTAGGTGCCTCATAACATGTAGGAGTCCACATAACCATGTAGGAGCCCCATAACACGTAGGAACATCATAACATGTAGGAGCCTCATAACATGTAGGAGCCTCATAACACGTAGGAGCCTCATAATATGTAGGAGCCTCATAACATGTAGGAGCCTCATAACACGTAGGTGCCTCATAACATGTAAGAGCCTCATAACATGTAGGAGCCTCATAACATGTAGGAGCCTCATAACATGTAGGAGCCTCATAAACTTGTAGGAGCCTCATAACAACGTAGGAGCCTCATAACATGTAGGCCTCACAACATGTAGGAGCCTCACTACAGTAGGAGCCTCATAACATGTAGGAGCCTCATAACATGTAGTATCCTCATAACATGTAGGAGCCTCATAACACGTATGACCCTCATAATATGTAGGAGCCTCATAGCATGTAGGAGCCTCATAACACGTAGGTGCCTCATAACATGTAGGAGCCTCATAACATATAGGAGCCTCATAACACGTAGGAGCCTCATAACATGTAAAAACCTCATAACATGTAGGAGCCTCATAACACGTAGGAGCCTCATAACATGTAGGAGCCTCATAACACGTAGGTGCCTCATAACACGTAGGAGTCTCATAACATGTAGGAGCCTCATAACATGTAGGAGCCTCATAACACTTAGGTGCCTCATAACACGTAGGTGCCTCATAACATGTAGGAGCCTCATAGCATGTAGGAGCCTCATAACACGTAGGAGCCTCATAACACGTAGGCGCCTCATAACACGTAGGAGCTATCATAACACGTAGGGGCCTCATAACACTGTAGGAGCCTCATAACACGTAGGGCTCATAACGCGTAGGCGCCTCATAACACGTTAGGTGGCCTCATAACACTGTAGGAGCCTCATAACACGTAGTGCCTCATACACGTAGGGGCCTTATAACACGTAGGAGCCTCATAACACGTAGGCGTCTCATAACACGTAGGCGCCTCATAACACGTAGGTGCCTCATAACACTGGCGGCCTCAAAACCGTATGAGCCTCATAACACGTAGGCGCCTTATAACACGTAGGTGCCTCATAACATGTAGGAGCCTCATAACACGTAGGCGCCTCATAACACGTAGGTGCCTCATAACACGTAGGTCTCATAACACGGCTATGAGGCCTCATAAACACGTAGGTGCCTCATAACACGTAGGTGCCTCATAACACGTAGGGTCCCTCATAACACGTAGGAGCCTCATAACATGTAGGAGCCTCATAACACGTAGGTGCATCATAACACGTAGGTGCCTCATAACACGTAGGTGCCTCATAACACGTAGGGGCCTCATAACACGTAGGTGCCTCATAACACGTAGGTGCCTCATAACACGTAGGAGCCTCATGGAGCAAGTAGGAGCCTCATAACATGTAGGTGCCTCATAACACGTAGGTGCCTCATAACACGTAGGTGCCTCATAACACTTAGGTGCCTCATAACACGTAGGTGCCTCATAACACGTATGTGCCTCATAACACGTAGGAGCCTCATAACACGTAGGTGCCTCATAACACGTAGGTGCCTCATAACACGTAGGTGCCTCAAAACACGTAGGTGCCTCATAACACGTAGGTGCCTCATAACACGTAGGTGCCTCAAACACGTAAGGAGCCTCATAACATGTAGGAGCCTCATAACATGTAGGATCCTCATAACACGTAGGAGCCTCGAATAAGTAGGTAGCCTCATAACATGTAGGAGCCTCATAACACGTAGGTGCCTCATAACATGTAGGAGCCTCATAGCATGTAGAGCCTCATAACACGTAGAGCCTCATAACACGTAGCGCCTCATAACACGTAGGTGCTTCATAACACTAGGGCCTCATAACACGTAGGAGCCTCATAACACTAGGCGCCTCATAACGCGTAGGCGCCTCATAACACGTAGGTGCCTCATAAACACAGTAGGAGCCCATAACACGTAGGTGCCTCATAACACGTAGGGGCCTTATAACACGTAGGAGCCTCATAACACGTAGGCGTCTCATAACACGTAGGCGCCTCATAACACGTAGGTGCCTCATAACACGTAGGCGCCTCATAACACGTAGAGCCTCATACACGTAGGCGCCTATAACACGTAGGTGCCTCATAACATGTAGGAGCCTCATAACACGTAGGCGCCTCATAACACGTAGGTGCCTCATAACACGTAGGTGCTTCATAACACGTATGAGCCTCATAACACGTAGGTGCCTCATAACACGTAGGTGCCTCATAACCACGTAGTGTCCCTCATAACACGTAGAGCCTCATAACATGTAGGAGCCTCATAACACGTAGTGCATCATAACAACGTAGGTGCCTCATAAACGTAGGTGCCTCATAACACGTAGGAGCCTCATAACACGTAGGTGCCTCATAACACGTAGGTGCCTCATAACACGTAGGAGCCTCATGACATGTAGGAGCCTCATAACATGTAGGTGCCTCATAACACGTAGGTGCCTCATAACACGTAGGTGCCTCATAACACGTAGGTGCCTCATAACACGTAGGTGCCTCATAACACGTAGTGCCCATAACACGTAGGAGCCTCATAAACACTAGGTGCCTCATAACACGTAGGTGCCTCATAACACGTAGGTGCCTCAAAACACGTAGGTGCCTCATAACACGTAGGTGCCTCATAACACGTAGGTGCCTCATAACACGTAGGAGCCTCATAACATGTAGGAGCCTCATAACATGTAGGATCCTCATAACACGTAGGAGCCTCGTAATATGTAGGAGCCTCATAACATGTAGGAGCCTCATAACACGTAGGTGCCTCATAACATGTAGGAGCCTCATAACATGTAGGAGCCCCATAACACGTAGGAACATCATAACATGTAGGAGCCTCATAACATGTAGGAGCCTCATAACACGTAGGAGCCTCATAACATGTAGGAGCCTCATAACATGTAGGAGCCTCATAACACGTAGGTGCCTCATAACATGTAAGAGCCTCATAACATGTAGGAGCCTCATAACATGTAGGAGCCTCATAACATGTAGGAGCCTCATAACAACGTAGGAGCCTCATAACATGTAGGAGCCTCATAACATGTAGGAGCCTCATAACACGTAGGAGCCTCATAACACGTAGGAGCCTCATAACATGTAAAAACCTCATAACATGTAGGAGCCTCATAACACGTAGGAGCCTCATAACATGTAGGAGCCTCATAACACGTAGGTGCCTCATAACACGTAGGAGTCTCATAACATGTAGGAGCCTCATAACACGTAGGTGCCTCATAACATGTAGGAGCCTCATAACACGTAGGCGCCTCATAACACGTAGGTGCCTCATAACACGTAGGTGCTTCATAACACGTATGAGCCTCATAACACGTAGGTGCCTCATAACACGTAGGTGCCTCATAACACGTAGGTGCCTCATAACACGTAGGTGCCTCATAACACATAGGTGCCTCATAACACGTAGGTGCCTCATAACACGTAGGTGCCTCATAACACGTAGGAGCCTCATAACATGTAGGAGCCTCATAACACGTAGGTGCATCATAACACGTAGGTGCCTCATAACACGTAGGTGCCTCATAACACGTAGGAGCCTCATAACACGTAGGTGCCTCATAACACGTAGGTGCCTCATAACACGTAGGAGCCTCATGACATGTAGGAGCCTCATAACACGTAGGTGCCTCATAACACGTAGGTGCCTCATAACAGGTAGGTGCCTCATAACACTTAGGTGCCTCATAACACGTAGGAGCCTCATAACACGTATGTGCCTCATAACACGTAGGAGCCTCATAACACGTAGGTGCCTCATAACACGTAGGTGCCACATAACACGTAGGTGCCTCAAAACACGTAGGTGCCTCATAACACGTAGGTGCCTCATAACACGTAGGTGCCTCATAACACGTAGAAGCCTCATAACATGTAGGAGCCTCATAACATGTAGGATCCTCATAACACGTAGGAGCCTCGTAATATGTAGGAGCCTCATAACATGTAGGAGCCTCATAACACGTAGGTGCCTCATAACATGTAGGAGCCTCATAACATGTAGGAGCCCCATAACACGTAGGAACATCATAACATGTAGGAGCCTCATAACATGTAGGAGCCTCATAACACGTAGGACTCATAATATGTAGGAGCCTCATAACATGTAGGAGCCTCATAACACGTAGGTGCCTCATAACATGTAAGAGCCTCATAACATGTAGGAGCCTCATAACATGTAGGAGCCTCATAAGATGTAGGAGCCTCATAACGACGTAGGAGCCTCATAACATGTAGGAGCCTCATAACATGTAGGAGCCTCATAACACGTAGGAGCCTCATAACATGTAGGAGCCTCATAACATGTAGGATCCTCATAACACGTAGGAGCCTCATAACACGTATGAGCCTCATAATATGTAGGAGCCTCATAGCATGTAGGAGCCTCATAACACGTAGGTGCCTCATAACATGTAGGAGCCTCATAACATATAGGAGCCTCATAACACGTAGGAGCCTCATAACATGTAAAAACCTCATAACATGTAGGAGCCTCATAACACGTAGGAGCCTCATAACATGTAGGAGCCTCATAACACGTAGGTGCCTCATAACACGTAGGAGTCTCATAACATGTAGGAGCCTCTTAACATGTAGGAGCCTCATAACACGTAGGTGCCTCATAACACGTAGGTGCCTCATAACATGTAGGAGCCTCATAGCATGTAGGAGCCTCATAACACGTAGGAGCCTCATAACACGTAGGCGCCTCATAACACGTAGGTGCCTCATTGCACGTAGGGGCCTCATAACACGTAGGAGCCTCATAACACGTAGGCGCCTCATAACACGTAGGCGCCTCATAACACGTATGAGCCTCATAACACGTAGGCGCCTTATAACACGTAGGTGCCTCATAACATGTAGGAGCCTCATAACACGTAGGTGCCTCATAACACGTAGGTGCTTCATAACACGTAGGTGCCTCATAACACGTAGGTGCCTCATAACACGTAGGTGCCTCATAACACGTAGTGCCTCATAACACGTAGGTGCCCTCATAACACGTAGGTGCCTCATAACACGTAGGTGCCTTATAACACGTAGGTGCCTCATAACACGTAGGTGCCTCATAACATGTAGGAGCCTTATAACACGTAGGTGCCTCATAACACGTAGGTGCCTCATAACACGTAGGTGCCTCATAACACGTAGGAGCCTCATAACACGTAGGTGCCTCATAACACGTAGGAGCCTGATAACACGTAGGTGCCTCATAACACGTAGGTGCCTCATAACAAGTAGGCGCCTCATGACACGTAGGTGCCTCATAACACGTAGGCGCCTTATAACACGTAGGAGCCTCATAACACGTAGGTGCCTCATAACACGTAGGTGCCTCATAACACGTAGGTGCCTCATAACACGTAGGAGCCTCATAACACGTAGGAGCCTCATAACATGTTGGAGCCTCATAACACGTAGGTGCCTCATAACACGTAGGAGCCTCATAACACGTAGGTGCCTCATAACACGTAGGAGCCTCATAACACGTAGGTGCCTCATAACAAGTAGGCGCCTCATGACACGTAGGTGCCTCATAACACGTAGGCGCCTTATAACACGTAGGAGCCTCATAACACGTAGGTGCCTCATAACACGTAGGTGCCTCATAACACGTAGGTGCCTCATAACACGTAGGAGCCTCATAACACGTAGGAGCCTCATAACATGTAGGAGCCTCATAACAAGTTTCCAGTGATCTGATGAGGGTTTTACTTGGATTTAATAAATGCTTCACAAGAGCATCAATATGGGATTCACAAAGGCTCGACAAGGTTTACATAAACCTTCAAAAAGGCTCCATATGAGAACCTCGTCCCTTTTAGAAGGTCTTTGAAGAAGCCTCACGAGGGATTCAGAAGCCTCAGGTGGGATTCAAGTGGCCTGGACGAGGGATTAGGAACTCTGATTGGGGACTTGGGGTCCGAAACTTTAGGCTGGAGAATGTATTAGTTTACAGAGTTTAGGCGTCCATTACCACCTTACTAAACCTCCCAGTTTAATTGATTTAATAACCAGATGTTGTTCTTCCTCTGAGATATCAGTAGCTAAAAAACCCAACCTTCTATACCTCAGTGAACGCAAAAAAAAAAATAGTCTAGGACCACCATAAATGTGTAAATAAAAATGTGTATGTATGTATCTGTGTGCGTATATTTATATGCACATATGAGCACTTTCACAGAATGAGTATGTATGTATGTGTGTATACACGAATGTTCACTTTGTGTTGTAATGTTTAAGTATAAGTAAATGTCTATATACATGTGTAAATGTGCCTTATTGTATATTTAAGTGTCCATCTATATGCATCCGGTAAGGTTGTTATCTTGAATATATATATAAATATATATATATATATATATATATATTATATAAATAATATAATATATATATAAATATATAAATATATATATATATATATATATAATATATAATATTAATACTATAATATATATATATACATACATTTGCATATATGTAAATACGTATAAACATATGCATGAACGAGAACGTGTGCACATACATGTTTGTGCTTGTTTTTTGAATCTTTGCTCATCTATAAAGGTTGAGTCTTAGCTTTAGGTGCCATCTTTTCTCTAGTCGGCAGTAGGTTCACTCTCTCCCTGCTTTAAGAGTTTTATCGTACCTCTTCCTCAAGCTATGGATGGATCTTCCCTCTACTACTTCACTCTCAAGATTGTTCCACTTCCTAGCATCCCTCTGACTCATTTGAGTTTCCAGCTTCCCATTGTGTTCCATTGTTCCTGTGTTCCATCTCTTAAACCTTCTGGCCCTCCTCACCTTGACACTTCCTCTCGGTATTGTCTCGGTTGTTCTTCATTATATCATGCAAAGCAATGGTTGTCCTTCATTATATCATGCAAAGCAATGGTTGTCCTTCATTATATCATGCAAAGCAATGGTTGTCCTTCATTATATCAAGCAAAGCAATGGTTATACTTTCATTATATCATGCAAATCAATGGTTACCCTTTTACTATAACAAGCAAAGCAACAGTTACCCTTTCATTATATCGTGCAAAGCAATGGCTACCCTTTCATTATATCATGCAAAGCAATGGTTACCCTTTCATTATATCATGCAAAGCAATGGTTACCCTTTCCTTATATCAAGCAAAGCAATGGCTACCCTTTCATTATATCATGCAAAGCAATGGTTACCCTTTCTTTATATCAAGCAAAGCAATGGTTACCCTTTCATTATATCAAGCAAATCAATGGTTACCCTTTCATTATATCATGCAAAGCAATGGTTACCCTTTCATTATATCATGCAAAGCAATGGTTACTCTTTCATTATATCATTGCAAAGCATTGTTCCCTTTCATTATATCATGCAAAGCAATGGTTCTCTTTCATTATATCATGCAAAGCAATGGTTACCCTTTCATTATATCATGCAAAGCAATGGTTACCTTTTCATTATAACATGCAAAGCAATGACTACCCTTTCATTATATCATGCAAAGCAATGGTTACCCTTTCATTATATCATGCAAAGCAATGGTTACCTTTTCATTATACCATGCAAAGCAATGGCTACCCTTTCATTATATCATGCAAAGCAATGGCTACCTTTTCATTATACCATGCAAAGCAATGGCTACCTTTTCATTATACCATGCAAATCAATGGCTACCTTTTCATTATACCATGCAAATCAATGGCTACCCTTTCATTATATCATGCAAAGCAATGGCTACCTTTTCATTATATCATGCAAAGCAATGGCTACCTTTTCATTATATCATGCAAAGCAATGGCTACCTTTTCATTATATCATGCAAAGCAATGGCTACCCTTTCATTGTATCATGCAAAGCAATGGCTACCCTTTCATTATATCATGCAAATCAATGGGTACCTTTTATATATCATGCAAAGCAATGGGTACCCTTTCATTATATCATGCAAAGCAATGGTTGCCCTTTCATTATATCATGCAAAGCAATGGCTACCTTTTCATTATATCATGCAAAGGAATGGCTACCCTTTCATTATATCATGCAAAGCAATGGTTACCCTTTCAGTACATCATGCAAAGCAATGGCTACCTTTTCATTATATCATGCAAAGGAATGGCTACCCTTTCATTATATCATGCAAAGGAATGGTTACCCTTTCATTATATCATGCAAAGCAATGGCTACCCTTTCATTATATCATGCAAAGCAATAGCTACCTTTTCATTATATCATGCAAAGGAATGGCTTCCCTTTCATTATATCATGCTAACCACTGAGCTGAATCTACTAATACTCTGACACATTATTCTTCTACTGAACGCCACATCGTAGGCAGCAGCTTAATAAAACTTAATAAACATTTTTAATTCGGTCTATATAGGATTTGGATGAAAAAAATCAAAATGGCTGGAAGGATGTTCGTAAAAATTTACACTGTGTAGGTCAGTTTTTTAAAGAAAATAACCCATTGTGTGTCTGCCTTGCCATCAATTACATCAAAGTTAATATTTGTAGCCGACTACGGTTACTGAATGTTAATTAATATCACAGTTAGGTGTCTAAAATTAAGTTTTGTACTTCGTAATGACAATGTGACCTTCCCACTGAGGAAACACGTGAACGCTAAAAGTGTATAGCTGACCAAAAGCAACATTCTCAAAATCTGAGATGGATCCAGTATTTCCAGTCTTCGTTTTTGTTTAACGTCGGTAGCATAAAAGAAGATGGGTAGCAGGGGAGACAATGTTGAAAACATCAGCCATTAACCACAGTTTTAATCATGGGGAAACAAAAACTTCTCGCCAAAAAATAACCCGCACATATGAAAAGGTAACTTATGACTGTTTCGATCCAGTTTGGACCATTAACGGTTTGATAAAGCTCCTGGAGAGCGAAACGTTGCCACAATAAAATGTCGTATTGGTTTCACTTACCAAACCTTATTATAAAAAACGCAATTTAATTTAGCCAAATCCAGCTAAATATATTTTAGATAAGTTTTGAACCTTGTGGTGTCCATTACTGGTGATATTTTTGATGTGATTGTACACGTAGTTACCCGGAATGTTGTACTGGATAAGATGTTAGAGACGTGTGTAGCAACGGAGTTTTTAGGGAAGACTATGAAATAATTAGGAGAGTGAAGTTTAGAAAATACTTATTTAATGAAGGAACATTCTTCCTCATGAAATTCACCACTACAGATCCGGAGCACATGAAGGAAGAAGCCTATGATTACACCACGTTTAGTTTGGGTTTCGTGGTGAAAATAGATGTGGAGAAAATTTTGTTGGTTGGTCGGTTCTTGGTCAACTTTGCTGAGAGAAACATCAAGGAAAGGAGAAACGTCTCGTCGACTTCTAATGTAAACTGGATTGATGGCTCGACCTGGTTGAGCATGTGTTCAGCTTTTAGATGTTCCGTGTACAGGTTCGCCAGTACGGCACTAAGTGGGTAACCCGTGGGCAGTCCAAAAAGTCTGTTGAAAAGTTGATTTTCAAAAAAGAAACATGTAAAATAAACACATAACACAACAAGGTCGATAAAATCGCTGGCTGGAATAGGAAGGTCAATGAAGTCGTCAGTTTTGTGGCGCAGGGTATCAATGGCTTCTCTAGTGGGTACCTTGGTGAATAGGGATGTTACGTCTAGGCTGGAGAGTATCTTGTTCCTGAGTTGGGAAGTGGGGAGAGACCTAACACTGAATGTGGGAGTGGGGAGAGAAGTAACACTGAATGGGAAGAGACCTAACATTGAATAAGGGAGTCAGGAGAGACCTAACACTGAGTAGGGAGCGGAAAAAGATCCAACACTTACCAGAGAGCGGAAAGAGACCTACTGGAGTGGGAAGAGACAATTCTGCACAGACAAGAGTTGGGAGACAAGAAGAGATAACCCAGCAGTATGGAGAGACAGGTAAAACCTGATATATGTTTATTATTGGCGTGCGAGACATGATGCAGCGTGGAAAAATATGCTGAAGACTGACACAGTGTGTCGGATTATGCTGGAAACATGACGCATTAGGGTGGAATATGCAGGAGACTTGACACATTGTGGAAGAATATGAAGGGATGGAGTAATTCTTGAGAGTGAGGTGCAACAGCTGGTGTAATATTTGAGAGTGAGGTACAACAGCTGATGTAATACTTGAGAGTGAGGTACAACAGCTGGTGTAATACTTGAGAGTGAGGTTCAAAAGCTGGTGTAATACTTGAGAGTGAGGTACAACAGCTGGTGTAATACTTGAGAGTGAGGTACAACAGCTGATGTAATACTTGAGAGTGAGGTACAACAGCTGGTGTAATACTTGAGAGTGAGGTTTAACAGCTGGTGTAATACTTGAGAGTGAGGTTCAACAGCTGGTGTAATACTTGAGAGTGAGGTTCAACAGCAGGTGTAATACTTGAGAGTGAGGAACAACAGCTGGAGTAATACTTGAGAGGGAGGTACAACAGCTGGAGTAATACTTGAGAGTGAGGTTCAAAAGCTGGAGTAATACGTGACAGTGAGGTACAACAGCTGGTGTAATACTTGAGAGTGAGGTACAACAGCCGGAGTAATACTTGAGAGTGAGGTTCAACAGCTAGAGTAATACGTGATAGTGAGGTACAACAGCTGGTGTAATACTTGAGAGTGAGGTACAACAGCTGGTGTAATACTTGAGAGTGAGGTACAACAGCTAGAGAAATATTTGAGAGTGAGGTACAAAAGCTGGTGTAATACTTTAGAGTGAGGCACAACAGCTGGTGTAAAACTTGAGAGTGAAGTACAACAGCTGGTATAATGTTTGAGAGTGAGGTTCAACAGCTGGTGTAATACTTGAGAGTGAGGTACAACAGCTGGTGTAATATTTGAGAGTGAGGTTCAACAGCAGGCGTAATATTTGAGAGTGAGGTTCAACAGCTGTTGTAATACTTGAGAGTGAGGTACAACAGCTGGTGTAATACTTGAGAGTGAGGTACAACAGCTGGAGTAATATTTGAGAGTGAGGTACAACAGCTGATGTAATACTTTAGAGTGAGGTACAACAGCTGGTGTAATACTTGAGAGTGAGGTACAACAGCTGGTGTAATGTTTGAGAGTGAGGTTCAACAGCTGGTGTAATACTTGAGAGTGAGGTACAACAGCTGGAGTAATACTTGAGAGTGAGGTTTAACAGCTGGTGTAATACTTGAGAGTGAGGTACAACAGCTGGTGTAATACTTGAGAGTGAGGTACAACAGCTGGTGTAATACTTGAGAGTGAGGTACAACAGCTGGTGTAATACTTGAGAGTGAGGTACAACAGCTTGTGTATTACTTGAGAGTGAGGTACAACAGCTGGTGTAATACTTGAGAGTGAGGTACAACAGTTGGTGTAATACTTGAGAGTGAGGTACAACAGCTGGTGTAATACTTGAGAGTGAGGTACAACAGCTGGTGTAATACTTGAGAGTGAGGTACAACAGCTGGTGTAATACTTGAGAGTGAGGTTCAACAGCTGGTGTAATACTTGAGAGTGAGGTTCAACAGCTGGCGTAATACTTGAGAGTGAGGTACAACAGCTGGTGTAATACTTGAGAGTGAGGTACAACAGCTGGTGTAATACTTGAGAGTGAGGTACAACAGCTGGTGTAATACTTGAGAGTGAGGTACAACAGCTGGTGTAATACTTGAGAGTGAGGTACAATAGCTGGTGCAATACTTGAGAGTGAGGTTCAACAGCTGGCGTAATACTTGAGAGTGAGGTACAACAGCTGGTGTAATACTTGTGAGTGAGGTACAACAGCTGGTGTAATACTTGAGAGTGAGGTACAACAGCTGGTGTAATACTGAGAGTGAGGTACAACAGCTGGTGTAATACTTGAGAGTGAGGTACAACAGCTGGTGTAATACTTGAGAGTGAGGTACAACAGCTGGTGTAATACTTGAGAGTGAGGTACAACAGCTGGTGTAATACTTGAGAGTGAGGTACAACAGCTGGTGTAATACTTGAGAGTGAGGTACAACAGCTGGTGTAATACTTGAGAGTGAGGTACAACAGCTGGTGTAATACTTGAGAGTGAGGTACAACAGCTGGCGTATTGTTTGAGAGTGAGGTAACAACAGCTGGCGTAAAGTTTTGAGAGTGAGGTACAACAGCTGGTGTAATACTTGAGAGTGAGGTACAACAGCTGGTGTAATACTTGAGAGTGAGGTACAACAGCTGGCGTAATGTTTGAGAGTGAGGTAACAACAGCTGGCGTAATGTTTGAGAGTGAGTACAACAGCTGGTGTAATACTTGAGAGTGAGGTACAACAGCTGGGGTAATGTTTTTAGAGTGAGGTACAACAGCTGGCGTAATGTTTGAGAGTGAGGTACAACAGCTGGTGTAATACTTGAGAGTGAGGTACAACAGCTGGTGTAATACTTGAGAGTGATGTACAACAGCTGGTGTAATACTTGAGAGTGAGGTACAACAGCTGGTGTAATACTTGAGAGTGAGGTACAACAGCTGGTGTAATACTTGAGAGTGAGGTACAACAGCTGGTGTAATACTTGAGAGTGAGGTACAACAGCTGGTGTAATACTTGAGAGTGAGGTACAACAGCTGGTGTAATACTTGAGAGTGAGGTACAACAGCTGGTGTAATACTTGAGAGTGAGGTACAACAGCTGGTATAATACTTGAGAGTGAGGTACAACAGCTGGTGTAATACTTGAGAGTGAGGTACAACAGCTGGCGTAATGTTTGAGAGTGAGGTACAACAGCTGGCGTAATGTTTGAGAGTGAGGTACAACAGCTGGTGTAATACTTGAGAGTGAGGTACAACAGCTGGTGTAATACTTGAGAGTGAGGTACAACAGCTGGCGTAATGTTTGAGAGTGAGGTACAACAGCTGGCGTAATGTTGAGAGTGAGGTACAACAGCTGGTGTAATACTTGAGAGTGAGGTACAACAGCTGGCGTAATGTTTGAGAGTGAGGTACAACAGCTGGCGTAATGTTTGAGAGTGAGGTACAACAGCTGGTGTAATACTTGAGAGTGAGGTACAACAGCTGGTGTAATTCTTGAGAGTGAGGTACAACAGCTGGTGTAATACTTGAGAGTGAGGTACAACAGCTGGTGTAATACTTGAGAGTGAGGTACAACAGCTGGTGTAATACTTGAGAGTGAGGTACAACAGCTGGTGTAATACTTGAGTGTGAGGTACAACAGCTGGTGTAATACTTGAGAGTGAGGTACAACAGCTGGCGTAATGTTTGAGAGTGAGGTACAACAGCTGGTGTAATACTCGAGAGTGAGGTACAACAGCTGGTGTAATACTTGAGAGTGAGGTACAACAGCTGGTGTAATACTTGAGAGTGAGGTACAACAGCTGGTGTAATACTTGAGAGTGAGGTTCAACAGCTGGTGTAATACTTGAGAGTGAGGTACAACAGCTGGTGTAATACTTGAGAGTGAGGTTCAACAGCTGGTGTAATACTTGAGAGTGAGGTACAACAGCTGGTGTAATACTTGAGAGTGAGGTTCAAAAGCTGGTGTAATACTTGAGAGTGAGGTACAACAGCTGGTGTAATACTTGAGAGTGAGGTTCAACAGCTGGTGTAATACTTGAGAGTGAGGTTCAACAGCTGGTGTAATACTTGAGAGTGAGGTACAACAGCTGGTGTAATGCTTGAGAGTGAGGTTCAACAGCTGGTGTAATACTTGAGAGTGAGGTTCAACAGCTGGTGTAATACTTGAGAGTGAGGTACAACAGCTGGTGTAATACTTGAGAGTGAGGTTCAACAGCTGGTGTAATACTTGAGAGTGAGGTACAACAGCTGGTGTAATACTTGAGAGTGAGGTTCAACAGCTGGTGTAATACTTGAGAGTGAGGTACAACAGCTGGTGTAATACTTGAGAGTGAGGTTCAACAGCTGGTGTAATACTTGAGAGTGAGGTTCAACAGCTGGTGTAATACTTGAGAGTGAGGTACAACAGCTGGTGTAATACTTGAGAGTGAGGTACAACAGCTGGTGTAATACTTGAGAGTGAGGTACAACAGCTGGTGTAATACTTGAGAGTGAGGTAAAACAGCTGGCGTAATGTTTGAGAGTGAGGTACAACAGCTGGCGTAATGTTTGAGAGTGAGGTACAACAGCTGGTGTAATACTTGAGAGTGAGGTACAACAGCTGGTGTAATACTTGAGAGTGAGGTACAACAGCTGGCGTAATGTTTGAGAGTGAGGTAAAAACAGCTGGCGTAATGTTTGAGAGTGAGGTACAACAGCTGGTGTAATACTTGAGAGTGAGGTACAACAGCTGGCGTAATGTTTGAGAGTGAGGTACAACAGCTGGCGTAATGTTTGAGAGTGAGGTACAACAGCTGGTGTAATACTTGAGAGTGAGGTACAACAGCTGGTGTAATACTTGAGAGTGAGGTACAACAGCTGGTGTAATACTTGAGAGTGAGGTACAACAGCTGTGTAATACTTGAGAGTGAGGTACAAAAAGCTGTGTAATACTTGAGAGTGAGGTACAACAGCTGGTGTAATACTTGAGTGTGAGGTACAACAGCTGGTGTAATACTTGAGAGTGAGGTACAACAGCTGGCGTAATGTTTGAGAGTGAGGTACAACAGCTGGTGTAATACTTGAGAGTGAGGTACAACAGCTGGCGTAATGTTTGAGAGTGAGGTACAACAGCTGGTGTAATACTTGAGAGTGAGGTACAACAGCTGGTGTAATACTTGAGAGTGAGGTACAACAGCTGGTGTAATACTTGAGAGTGAGGTACAACAGCTGGTGTAATACTTGAGAGTGAGGTTCAACAGCTGGTGTAATACTTGAGAGTGAGGTACAACAGCTGGTGTAATACTTGAGAGTGAGGTTCAACAGCTGGTGTAATACTTGAGAGTGAGGTACAACAGCTGGTGTAATACTTGAGAGTGAGGTTCAACAGCTGGTGTAATACTTGAGAGTGAGGTACAACAGCTGGTGTAATACTTGAGAGTGAGGTTCAACAGCTGGTGTAATATTTGAGAGTGAGGTTCAACAGCTGGTGTAATACTTGAGAGTGAGGTACAACAGCTGGTGTAATACTTGAGAATGAGGTTCAACAGCTGGTGTAATACTTGAGAGTGAGGTTCAACAGCTGGTGTAATACTTGAGAGTGAGGTACAACAGCTGGTGTAATACTTGAGAGTGAGGTTCAACAGCTGGTGTAATACTTGAGAGTGAGGTACAACAGCTGGTGTAATACTTGAGAGTGAGGTTCAACAGCTGGTGTAATACTTGAGAGTGAGGAACAACAGCTGGTGTAATACTTGAGAGTGAGGTTCAACAGCTGGTGTAATACTGAGAGTGAGGTTCAACAGCTGGTGTAATACTTGAGAGTGAGGTACAACAGCTGGTGTAATACTTGAGAGTGAGGTACAACAGCTGGTGTAATACTTGAGAGTGAGGTACAACAGCTGGTGCAATACTTGAGAGTGAGGTACAACAGCTGGTGTAATACTTGAGAGTGAGGTTCAACAGCTGGTGTAATACTTGAGAGTGAGGCACAACAGCTGGTGTAATACTTGAGAGTGAAGTACAACAGCTGGTGTAATACTTGAGAGTGAGGTACAACAGCTGGTGTAATACTTGAGAGTGAGGTACAATAGCTGGTGTAATACTTGAGAGTGAGGTTCAACAGCTGGTGTAATACTTGAGAGTGAGGTACAATAGCTGGTGTAATACTTGAGAGTGAGGTTCAACAGCTGGTGTAATACTTGAGAGTGAGGAACAACAGCTGGTGTAATACTTGAGAGTGAGGTACAACAGCTGGTGTAATACTTGAGAGTGAGGTACAACAGCTGGTGTAATACTTGAGAGTGAGGTACAACAGCTGGTGTAATACACATAATAATGTACAAATAAAGGCACAGGAATGTGTAATTTACAGTGTAATTATGACCATTTACAGTGTAATTATGATCGTTTATAGTGTAAATATGATAATTTACAGTTTAATTATGATCATTTACAGAACAATTATGATATATTAGGATAATTATGATAAATTGGAGTAATTATGATAATTTACAGTGCAGTTATGATTATTTATAATAATTATATTTTCCAGAGTAATTATGATAATTTACGATATAATTACCATAACTTATTTTGAAATATAATAATAATTTATGTGTTTATGATGATTTTCACTGTAATTATGATAATTTACAGTGTAATTATGATAATTTACGATACTGTTTACTAACCTTTACCCTTAATTATCTGAACCAACTCACCTTCGGGGGATTTCTAAAGGATTTTTGATATTAATGCATTTAATATTCTGTAGGTTTTTCTGAAGTAGTGATGAAAATATGTTAAACATATATAAGTCATATAATTCTTGGTAAACATAAGTTAGGTAAGAAATGATCTGCTTGTTCTCTCTGTTGAGTGCGATATGAGGCACTATTTTTATTAGTATATTTAGGGTATGCTTTAAACTCACAGAAGTTCTGCTGCCTCAGGAGAATGAGATTCAGTCTGGTTCCATCCCTGGAAAAGGAGAATAAGTTCAATGCTTTGCATCAATAGTATATAACCAGTTTCATGGAACCCGCAGCGAGGGACGTAATGTCTAGTATTTAGTCAAGCCTTGTATCTTGGTTTCCCTTTTTCTAATAACTTTAATATGTAAACAGAAAAATATGAATTCTGGTTATGGAAGGTTTACTTTATAACTTAAGATATAAAACTGTGAGGAGTGTTTTTTAAATAATTACAATTAATAGTGGTGAACACGTCTTAAACGTAAATGGGAATATGAATAGAGGCTCCCTCCGACCTTCAGAAGTTTGAGGACACTCTGATAGGAGTCTGACATCCGTACCGGGATGTGAGATTCGGTGAGAAGAGAGAGGTGAGCCATTGGATGGTGGCGAGCAGTTGGTCAGTGATCATGGAAGGGTATTGGTGGGGGGTCGAGTGGATAACCACTGATCATCCCACCATGGGTGGAAGGGAAATGAGTTCTCACCTGACGACATGGTCGACCTCCATAACTCTGCCTCGTGGATGCATTTACAAGATCACCTCACTCAGACTGCACCTACAGGTAAACTACCAAAATAACATTTCTCAGAGTACACCTACCAGCGGACACCCAGTGAACATTTCCCAGGGAACACCTCCCAGGGAACACCTCCCAGGGAACACCTCCCAGGGAACACTTCCTAGGGAACACCTCCCAGAGAACACCTCCCAGGGAACACTTCGCAGAGAACACCTCCCAGGGAACACTTTCCAGGGAACACCTCCCAGGGAGCACCTTCCAGGGAACACCTCCCAGGAAACACCTAGCACTTAGACTAAAATATTCAATTTGAACTTCAGCACACAGATTATACTCGCCCTGAGAGTAAAAATATTCAGCTGGAAACACTGTTCCTACATTACGCTTCCCAGGCATATAACTGTTATGGTGGCAACACTGGTGGTGGCAAGAGGGTTGGTGGCAGTATATGTTGGTGGTGGCAGTGGAAGTGGAGGCAGCAGTTGTCACTGCAGAGTGGTGAAAGGAGAGGTAGTGGCAGAATTGTAGCAACTTAGGTGATGCCAGAGGTGATGTTGACAACACTATTGTTGGCTAACAGCATTGGGAGGGGCACAGTTGGTGCCAGAGGAGACAATGGCAAAGCAGACTGTGTCAGAACACATGGTGGTGAAACTACATGTGGTGGCAGAAGAGGTAGCATCAAGACATGAGGTGGCAGCACATGAGGTGGCAGCACATGCAATGGCAGTGTACTGTGGCAGACTTGAAGGTTCATTACAAAAATTGAAACGGTTAAACCTTTCAGTGCAGAGCAGTTTACCTTGGGATCACCAGCTCTTGGTTTACCAAAGAGTTAAACTGGAGGTTAAGGGAAAAAATGAACAATACGCCTCTGGGATGATGACTCCCGTTCAGGAAGGCGAATGAGTTTATAAAAAATTTTACGAAACCTTTTCGCCGCCTTCCTAAGAGTAATATGTTGCGAGGGAGGGTTGTAGACAAGGGACCCGCAGCTTTAGATACTGGACAGCAAATGAAGTACAAATATACAGGAAAAATAAAGATAGGAGAGGTAATAAAGAGAAGGAAAGACTGGCTCATTCAATAATTATGACCTTTCGATGACTTCTCTCTATGACACTGTCCACATTCTATAGAACTAAACCTTAATTCCTCAGTTAAATTTCTTCGGAAAAAATTTCTTTTGTTACGGATTTTTTTCTTCATAATGTTACAAACACACATCTTTAATGAGCCATTATTCAATAATATACTCATTATCCTCAAAATTGGTAAATACAATGTTCAAAATGAGACATACATTAACTGAATGATTTCTCTAGAGTATACTAGAAAGTCAACTTCTTGATGCCACTCTAGCATCTAACTTGTTTCTGGTTTCGTAACAGCTCGTCAGAATAAATTTTCGTCCTGTTATCCGGTAAAATTAAGTGGCTTCTCAATGGCGTTTTTTGATTTAAACTTAATGAATACAAGCCAAATAATAAAGGTGTCTAGGTGGAAATATTTACAGTAAATGTGACTTGAATAATTAAGGAGATATTCTCTTACACAATTCATGGAGAATAGCTTATTATATGTACATTTATTCATTTTGTACATATAAATATAGTGCCATGAGCACTCCAGATAATATACAATGCGCATAATACTCTTTTGAATATGTACCATCTCGTATGTTGCTATGATGAGGTGTACTCGTAAGTACAAGTATAATATAGATAAGTGTGTGTGTATGTGTGTGCATGCATGTGCTGGACTGACTAGACATAGATTTAGAATGTGACTGACAACAAAAAGCTAACTTCTGGACCGTCGAGGCAATCAAACAGCTTGCCATTCGCCGAACAGCAGTAATGCTCAAAGCATCAGTGAAGAGCACAGCGTCAGGCAAGGAATCAAGGAAACCAAAATTATTCTAACTGGGGGCCTTCGGCAGATCCTCCACAAAAATTATAAAACTCCCATATTACTGAGTTCAGGAATTCCAAATTCCCTACTAAAGCAGTGCACAGATCCCAAAACAATGAAGGCCGAGATTTTAACACGAGACCAGAGATATAGAAAGTGTTTCATGACACAAACCTTTGAATACGTCAAATAACAGGAAGTCTAAATAATGCTCTGTGAACAGTTACACAGAGTTACAAGATGTATGTCCCAGCTCACCAACATGGACACACTATTCCAAAAGCAAAGTATAAATAACACGAGCTGAGAAGAGGATTCTTATAAACAGAACAGAGATGGAGGTGTTACCTCCATGAGGAGCATCGAGAGAGAGAGAGAGAGAGAGAGAGAGAGAGGGGGGGGGGGTGGGACAGGGCCTAAAGATCAAACGTCTGGTGACTTGTACTAGCTTACCCCCAGCACCAACTACAGAACAAGCTGGCAGGTAGTTTTCAGTGCTGGCAGCCAATCAAAACTCTCCATTAATGAGCACATCCTACCTATATACGTAAGTCAATAATAATATAAAGCATAAAGTTGTCGTTTTAGCAATTATCGATAAAATCAGCAAAATAAAGTTATATGAAAAAGCAATATATGTCATGCCAAATAGGTAAAACTTGCGGGTTTTTCTTAAATATCAACGCTATTCATGATAAATAAAGCCAACGAAAATTTGTGTATGCAGTAATTTCGCAAAAATCATTCTCAACCTTACGAAAAAAAAATATATTTCAATGTTTGTTTATTATTAAATTATTATATACTTATCTAAAACATATTTAGTTGGATTAGGCTAAATTAAATTTTGCTTGTTATAAGAACGATAAGTACAAAATTATTAATATTTACATTAACTTTAATGGAAAAAAAATATATATCTTTAAACGAATAAGAGAAAATTTCAGAAAGGACTTAATTTTAAATGAGTTCTAACTAATTAACCAATTTTACCTATTCGGCACGACAAATACATAACTGTGGTTTCCTTTCCTCTGATAATGCTAAATACAAAATCCTGGAACCTCATACATCGAATGTGGTGAAGCAAAATGAAAAATACTTATACATCATCAATATTTTTATACATGATTGGAATGACAAGTGAATATTTTACTAGGAAAACACCTACCAACCTAATTATTATTATTATTATAATCAAGGGGGAAGCGCTAAACCCGGAGGATTATACAGCGCCTGAGGGTGGGATGTGGAAGGCATTCAGGCTTAATTCGGGGAACTGGAGCACAGATCCAATTCCCTAAATCAAGAGCCCCTCACCAACATCAAGGAACCTTCCTTGAGGGGCCTACCAACCTAAGAACTGCTGAAATGATATTTTGACTAATGCTAAATATATAATTATGTGACGATGTAATGAGGTCAAAATTTCAGAAGCAAATGTAAATTGAACACTGGAACTCTAAATATCACAGCTTGAAAATACACAGTAGTAGCAGCAGAAACATCATTACTGGATTACTTAATTTCTAACAAGGATCTCGAAGTTTTCAAAATAACTCAAACCATCCGAATTACACATGGAAAAAAAAGTTAAGTTTTCGATCATTATCGTGACACATGATGACGGTGGGAGGGGGAAGAGGGTGAGTCTGAATAACTCCTCTACTTATTCTTACATAAAAATAACTTATTTGTCCACCATATTAGGCACCAGCTTACATTTCCATTTTGATTGGTCAAAAACTTTTAACTCTGAGGTCCGGTTAGTACGTGATTCTGGGTGATCATAAATCTCTCCACTGGTTTAACCTTTATCTTGAAGCTGGCCTTACGTTTGGCCTCCAGCTGGCTTACGTTCGATCCCCAGCTGATTAATTCTAGCTCCCAGCTGGTCTTTTATTGGATGCCCAGCTGATCTAGTCTGACTCCCAGCTGGTCTTATCTTTGAGTTCTAGTTAATACTGAACCTCAACTTATTCATAAATCTTGTCTCTAACTGGCTGCTAATTTAATCTTCCAAATCATTGCTTCATATTAACAAAATTAAAAAAATTAAGTACCTAATATTACAAAAAAATCCACAATCGACAATATATGAAATAGGACAAAATAATGAGAATAACTTACTAAACGAATAATAACGATTAATATTTAATCAATAATTTTTTTTAGTTTTTTAAATAATTACGAAGCACAAAAAAAGCAAAATTCCCTCTAAATAAATGATACTCACCATATACTATTGTGTTGTGACATGATAAGAATAAGGTACAATTTATTCAGTGATTGTCGCACACCCATATAGACATGTCATCCCTATCAGAGAACCAGGTGATAGGAGTATTATAGACATGTCATCCCTATCAGAGAACCAGGTGATAGGAGTATTATAGACATGTCATCCCTATCAGAGAACCAGGTGATAAGAGTATAAAGAGAATGGGCCCATCATTATGTTAGTAGCTTGGATCAACCAGCAAATAACAACGAAGTCCGCCAGAGTTGTGAAGCGATGCAGTACACTCTGGAATCAACAATGCCAGACTTACCTCCAAGTCTGGTCGTAACGGTTCTTACCATGTTCCTTGCTTGCATTTGCGTTATTTTACAAAGCCTGTATACATTGTACATACACTGCTTGTTGTTTGGTTAAGGAAATATAAATATTTCCTCTGCTGCCTTTTTACTTGCTTCTACCATGGTGATCGTGCTACAGCCAGGTGTGCAGGCCACTAGTCTACACTTGTGCTCGTAATAACTGTTCGCTCATTTTTGTAGCATCAATGTGTACTACACAATATAATATAATATACAAATTTGAACATGTATTGAATTTGGGGTGGTAGGGAAAGAGGAATATTTAAATGGTTTCAGGAAGAAATCTATATATTTTTCCTCTAAGCTTTCGATGTCTGCTTCTCTGGGGTTCTAAAACTCCACAGTTTGAGGTGGACCCAGTGTACAGTGTTACTTATAAAACTATATGGTCATAGGAGTAGAGGCTCTTGATCCTAGGAAATAGATTTTAATGGTATTGATATTAGGAGGCGGATTTGATCCGAGAAATCAAAGTGTCATTTACCAAATAGCTTTTCTGATAACAACTTGATCTGACAAAAGAGGAAAGATGATGGGTTTGATCCTAGGTAAAGGACTTGGACAATCTCGATGAAAGGAACTGGACAAGAACCTTGATCCAAGGTTCTGGAGCAGGATGATGGTCTTCTGGATACAAGACTGATGAAGACTTTGTTCATATATGCTGTAACCACTAGAGATACTCTTGATCCAAGGATTAGGAATAAGATGACACCGATCTGGGGATCTAGACTTGGATCAAAGATCCCCCCCAAAGAAAATGGCTTCAAAATGATCTTGATCCAAGGAAATGAAGTTTAGTTTCAATATTCTCCCTTCTAGAAAAAGGTTTGACGGAAGGAACTGGATCTGGATTGTGGCAGTGATGGAGGGTGGGTGAGGGCAGCGGTTGTCAGGGTCGGTGGTAGACAGTCTCCCTGACACCAGTCTCCCTGACACCAGACTCCCTGACACCAGCCTCCCTGACACCAGTCTCCCTGACACCAGTCTCCCTGACACTAGTCTCCCCTACACCAGTCTCCCTGACACCAGTCTCCCTGACACCAGTCTCCCTTACACCAGTTTCCCTGACACCAGCCACCCTGACACCAGTCTCCCTGACACCAGCCTCCATGACACCAGTCTCCCTGACACCAGTCTCCCTGACACCAGTCTCCCTGACACCAGTCTCCCTTACACCAGCCTCCCTGACACCAGCCTCCCTGACACCAGTCTCCGTAACACCAACCTTCCTGACACCAATCTCCCTGACATCAGCCTACCTGACATCAGCCTCCCTGACATCAGCCTCCCTGACATCAGCCTCCCTGACACCAGTCTCCCTGACACCAGTCTCCCTGACATCAGTCTCCTTGACACCAGTCTCCCTGACACCACTCTCCCTGACATCAGCCTCCCTGACATCAGCCTCCCTGACACCAGCCTCCCTGACATCAGCCTCCCTGACACCAGTCTCCCTGACATCAACCTCCCTGACATTAGCCTCCCTGACATCAGTCTCCCTGACATCAGCCTCCCTGACACCAGTTTCCCTGACACCAGTCTCCCTTACACCAGCCTCCCTGACACAAGCCTCCCTGACACCAGTCTCCATAACACCAACCTTCCTGACACCAATCTCCCTGACACCAACCTTACTGACACCAATCTCCCTGACATCAGCCTACCTGACATCAGCCTCCCTGACATCAGCCTCCCTGACATCAGCCGCCCTGACACCAGTCTCCCTGACACCAGTCTCCCTGACATCAGTCTCCCTGACATCAGCCTCCCTCGCACCAGTCTCACTGACATCAGCCTCCCTAACATCAGCCTCCCTGACATCAACCTCCCTGACATCAGTCTCCCTGACATCAGCCTCCCTGACATCAGCCTCCCTGACACCAGTCTCCCTGACACCAGTCTCCCTGACATCAGTCTCCTTGACACCAGTCTCCCTGACACCACTCTCCCTGACATCAGCCTCCCTGACAGCCTCCCTGACACCAGCCTCCCTGACATCAGCCTCCCTGACACCAGTCTCCCTGACATCAACCTCCCTGACATTAGCCTCCCTGACATCAGTCTCCCTGACATCAGCCTCCCTGACACCAGTCTCCCTGACACCAGTCTCCCTTACACCAGCCTCCCTGACACCAGCCTCCCTGACACCAGTCTCCATAACACCAACCTTCCTGACACCAATCTCCCTGACACCAACCTTCCTGACACCAATATCCCTGACATCAGCCTACCTGACATCAGCCTCTCTGACACCAGTCTCCCTGACACCAGTCTCCCTGACATCAGTCTCCTTGACACCAGTCTCCCTGACACCACTCTCCCTGACATCAGCCTCCCTGACATCAGCCTCCCTGACACCAGCCTCCCTGACATCAGCCTCCCTGACACCAGTCTCCCTGACATCAACCTCCCTGACATTAGCCTCCCTGACATCAGTCTCCCTGACATCAGCCTCCCTGACACCAGTCTCCCTGACACCAGTCTCCCTTACACCAGCCTCCCTGACATCAGCCTCCCTGACACCAGTCTCCATAACACCAACCTTCCTGACACCAATCTCCCTGACACCAACCTTCCTGACACCAATTTCACTGACATCAGCCTACCTGACATCAGCCTCCCTGACACCAGTCTCCCTGACACCAGTCTCCCTGACATCAGTCTCCCTGACATCAGCCTCCCTGACATCAACCTCCCTGACATCAGTCTCCCTGACATCAGCCTCCCTGGCATCAGCCTCCCTGACATCAGCCTCTCTTCCATTTCCTACAATTTTGCACTAATAGTCTCTAACATTACATATAAGTGCATTGTTAGTGTCAACAAGAGAAAACATATATTAGTAAGTGCCACCAGTGTACTGCAGAGGCAGTGACAGGCAGGGAATAAGCTAGTAAGTGCCACCAGTGTACCGCAGAGGCAGTGACAGGCAGGGAATAAGCTAGTAAGTGCCACCAGTGTACCGCAGAGGCAGTGACTGGCAGGGAATAAGCTAGTAAGTGCCACCAGTGTACCGCAGAGGCAGTGACAGGCAGGGAATAAGCTAGTAAGTGCCACCAGTGTACCGCAGAGGCAGTGACAGGCAGGGAATAAGCTAGTAAGTGCCACCAGTGTACCGCAGAGGCAGTGACAGGCAGGGAATAAGCTAGTAAGTGCCACCAGTGTACCGCAGAGGCAGTGACAGGCAGGGAATAAGCTAGTAAGTGCCACCAGTGTACCGCAGAGGCAGTGACAGGCAGGGAATAAGCTAGTAAGTGCCACCAGTGTACAGCAGAGGCAGTGACAGGCAGGGAATAAGCTAGTAAGTGCCACCAGTGTACCGTAGAGGCAGTGACAGGCAGGGAATAAGCTAGTAAGTCCCACCAGTGTACCGCAGAGGCAGTGACAGGCAGGGAATAAGCTAGTAAGTGCCACCAGTGTACCGCAGAGGCAGTGACAGGCAGGGAATAAGCTAGTAAGTGCCACCAGTGTACCGCAGAGGCAGTGACAGGCAGGGAATAAGCTAGTAAGTGCCACCAGTGTACCGCAGAGACAGTGACAGGCAGGGAATAAGCTAGTAAGTGCCACCAGTGTACCGCAGAGGCAGTGACAGGCAGGGAATGAGCTAGTAAGTGCCACCAGTGTACCGCAGAGGCAGTGACAGGCAGGGAATAAGCTAGTAAGTGCCACCAGTGTACCGCAGAGGCAGTGACAGGCAGGGAATAAGCTAGTAAGTGCCACCAGTGTACCGCAGAGGCAGTGACAGGCAGGGAATAAGCTAGTAAGTGCCACCAGTGTACCGCAGAGGCAGTGAGAGGCAGGGAATAAGCTAGTAAGTGCTACCAGTGTACCGCAGAGGCAGTTAGAGGCAGGGAATAAGCTAGTAAGTGCCACCAGTGTACTGCAGAGGCAGTGAGAGGCAGGGAATAAGCTAGTAAGTGCCACCAGTGTACTGCAGAGGCAGTGAGAGGCAGGGAATAAGCTAGTAAGTGCCACCAGTGTACCGCAGAGGCAGTGACAGGCAGGGAATAAGCTAGTAAGTGCCACCAGTGTACCGCAGCAGAGGCAGTGACAGGCAGGGAATAAGCTAGTAAGTGCCACCAGTGTACTGCAGAGGCAGTGACAGGCAGGGAATAAGCTAGTAAGTGCCACCAGTGTACCGCAGAGGCAGTGACAGGCAGGGAATAAGCTAGTAAGTGCCACCAGTGTACCGCAGAGGCAGTGACAGGCAGGGAATAAGCTAGTAAGTGCCACCAGTGTACCGCAGAGGCAGTGACAGGCAGGGAATAAGCTAGTAAGTGCCACCAGTGTACCGCAGACGCAGTGACAGGCAGGGAATAAGCTAGTAAGTGCCACCAGTGTACCGCAGAGGCAGTGAGAGGCAGGGAATAAGCTAGTAAGTGCTACCAGTGTACCGCAGAGGCAGTTAGAGGCAGGGAATAAGCTAGTAAGTGCCACCAGTGTACTGCAGAGGCAGTGAGAGGCAGGGAATAAGCTAGTAAGTGCCACCAGTGTACTGCAGAGGCAGTGAGAGGCAGGGAATAAGCTAGTAAGTGCCACCAGTGTACCGCAGAGGCAGTGACAGGCAGGGAATAAGCTAGTAAGTGCCACCAGTGTACCGCAGAGGCAGTGACAGGCAGGGAATAAGCTAGTAAGTGCCACCAGTGTACCGCAGAGGCAGTGACAGGCAGGGAATAAGCTAGTAAGTGCCACCAGTGTACCGCAGAGGCAGTGACAGGCAGGGAATAAGCTAGTAAGTGCCACCAGTGTACCGCAGAGGCAGTGACAGGCAGGGAATAAGCTAGTAAGTGTTACAAAAAACGCGATTCTAAAAGCTTAGAGATCTCCAGTGAATACTAGAAAGGACTGCCCTTCTAGCATCCAGCCTGTTACTGGGTTTTCGTAACAAGTAGTCAGTATCCTTGTCCAATTATCCATTAAAATTCAGTATGGTTCAATAGTGCTTTAGGATTACAACTGGTAGGCTACTAACTAGAGAAATTAAAATTTAATAAATTTATTAAGTCTATAAGTTGTCTAGAGGTATATTATCAAAGTAAATTAAATCACAGCAATCAAAATAAAATCAATCTCTCGAGTTCAATATTATTGTGCTGAAAGCACATATCACATTTATAATTCTTAAGTACCGTCAGGTACATTAACATTTAATAAGATATTACAAGTATGTATAAGTAAGTGTGTGTATGCGTGTAAGTGCTCTTAAGTAGTTAGCTATGTCTCAAGACTCGAATAAGACTTAAACAAGTGACTGACAAAGTCCTCAAATAAACTAACTTCTTGACCGACTGGCAACCCGAACAGTCTGCTTGAACAACAAAGAATGCTAAGCCCAATAGCAATGCAATATCAAGCGACTGCGACACAGAATCAGGAACTGGGAAATAATATAACGACACTAAGTAGGGACCATCAGCAGATCCTCCACAAAAGTTACAAAACTCCATAATACTGAATCTATGTTCAGCATAGGTAAAACTGTGACTGTGACAATACACAGGAACCAGTACAAAATTAGGTCAGAAGCTATAGCTAAGGACCTGAGATGTTCAGAGTGTCTAAGTGACACACAACCTCAGTACAACGTCGAAAATCACTAAGTCTATACAATGTTCTGAGAACAGAGTTCTACAGAACTAACAAGAATAATGAGACAGACAATCTGTCCAACCACCAAGCGAGTCTCGAGCAGACTGAAAACTTCACGAGAGGTGAGGACACCCCCCCCCTCGATCACGTGATAGCTACGTGGACAACTGCAGCTCAGAAGCCGGCAGTATAACGAGCGACAAGCGATAATTACAGTAGTTTGACAATCAAGACTAACTGAGCACATTTTATATACATCCTAACAACATAAGTCAAATAAGAATATAACAGTCAAATAATAATATAAAGTCATACATTTACGATTTAGCTATTATCGCAAATATAAGCAATATAAAATTATATGAAAAGATAATATACATTATATATACATAATAATCATTGTAACCCATTCAGGGGTTGCAACAGTAAGTGCCACCAGTGTACCGCAGAGGCAGTGACAGGCAGGGAATAAGCTAGTAAGTGCCACCAGTGTACCGCAGAGGCAGTGACAGGCAGGGAATAAGCTAGTAAGTGCCACCAGTGTACCGCAGAGGCAGTGACAGGCAGGGAATAAGCTAGTAAGTGCCACCAGTGTACCGCAGAGGCAGTGACAGGCAGGGAATAAGCTAGAAAGTGCCACCAGTGTACCGCAGAGGCAGTGACAGGCAGGGAATAAGCTAGTAAGTGCCACCAGTGTACCGCAGAGGCAGTGACAGGCAGGGAATAAGCTAGAAAAGTGCCACCAGTGTACTGCAGAGGCAGTGACAGGCAGGGAATAAGCTAGTAAGTGCCACCAGTGTACCGCAGAGGCAGTGACAGGCAGGGAATAAGCTAGTAAGTGCCACCAGTGTACCGCAGAGGCAGTGACAGGCAGGGAATAAGCTAGTAAGTGCCACCAGTGTACCGCAGAGGCAGTGACAGGCAGGGAATAAGCTAGTA